>LR812519.1:26571560-26824060 GCA_903798195.1 Danio kyathit | reverse complement strand
CATTAAACCTCAACATTTAACTTGTAGAGTAACAAATTGTACTAATATGCAGTACTGTACCGTTTTTTGTTTATTTTGGGCCTCCAAATTCTCGTTTCATATTATATGATCCATACAAGCTTGATGTTTCAAATGCGATACTCAAAAACAGAGCAGGGAAATTTTCACAGTATGTCTGATAATATTTTTTCTTCTGGAGAAAGTCTTATTTATTTTATTTGGGCTAGAATAAAAGCAGCTTTTAATTCTTTAAAACCATTTTAAGGTCAATATTATTAGCCCCCTTAAGCAATATTTTTTTTTCAAATGTCTACAGAACACACCACTGTTATACAATGACTTGCCTAATTACCCTAACCTGCCTAATTACACTAGTTAAGTCTATAAACATCACTTTAAGCTGAATACTAGTATCTTGAAAAATATCTAGTGGAATATTATATACTGTCATCATATCAAAAATAAAAGAAATCAGTTATTAGAAATGAGTTATTAAAACTATTATGTTTAGAAATGTGCTGAAACAATCTTCTCTCCATTAAAATAAATAGGAAAAAATGTAAAAGAATGCAAATTTAACAGGAGGGCTAATAATTCTGACTTCAACTGTATGTATTCTAACAGTTAATTTAACCTCTTGTAACATTATTTTCACAATTGTCCTCCTCGAAACACACTCATAAACCCTACTGCTAAACCATGGATGAGATCATTAACACTCCCTCACAGCACTCAGATCAGTCAATCTAGTGTCGGTCTCACAGTGTGACGTGATCAGTGTGCTTTTGTGCTGTGATTGACAGGCATGACCAGCCACCCGCCAGTGTCCGTCTCTGAACTGCCCGCTCACATAGAGAGGATGAAGGCCAATGACAGCCTGAGGTTCTCTCAAGAGTATGAGGTCAGATCCATAAAATCACACACACATTCACACACACAAGCACACATACTTTCACACCTCCGGATGTAGATTGAAAACATCTGTTACACCCTAACAGATTTCTTACACTGTAAAAAAAATGCTGGGTTCCACAAAATCGATTTGTGTAGAGACAACGTGAAGGAATAAATTGAACTTACTAGTTTTTACAAATTTAAGTCTCTCAAACATAAAGAAATTAAGTTGTCCCGCCAACAAAAGCCTACAAAAAGTAGTTTGAACAAACAGCAATCGTTTTTTAAGTGTAGGTAAACACCTATGTCACTTTTAAATATTTATTTTTTACCTCTGGGTTTCTATACAATGAGATATTTGTGCAAATTTGGGTTCATGTTACATTGTAGTAGCAAAATTGAAGCTCTGTTAAAAAAAAAAAACAAAGTGGGCACCAATAGCCTAGTGGTACTGTGCGCCGACATACTGTATATATCACAGAGGTGGGCACAGTGACCTGAGTTCAATTCCCGGCTCCAGGTCCTTTGCCGATGCAGGTCACATGATTAAGGTGATTCGAAACAAACAGGTCACTTGACTTAAGCGATTCAAAGCATCGATCATTTCAAAAGCGTTTCGAGACCTGGCGAATCTGCATTTGACTGGCATGGTCGGAATAAAACTCTCTCATATAGCCTAGTGGACCGTGCATGTGCATGTTGTTACTGTGCTGCAAATGGCTTTTGGGTTTGAATCCAGACTTGTACAAATACTCAGAAATGATGATTTTATGTATTTTAATAATGTTACTGTTTTATGGTGTAGTCTAGAATGGATACAGCTGCGGATTTGCCATCAATATAGCATCATTTTTGTAACTCTGTATAGCAATAATTATTTTTACAGTACTGTGATGGTTGGGTTTAGGGTTGGGGTAGACGTTAACAAAATACAATAAATGGGAAATTTAATGAATGATATAAATAATTCTCGTTAACTTCCAGCCGCAATCGTATCTGATCTAGCAACAACCCTGTTTTATGACCAAAACAAGACATATTTATTCACAAAGTGTTCATTTGGATGTCAGACCAATGTTAAAACAAAATACGTTACAAGAACAGAGCATTTCAAACCTAACATCTATAGCTGCATCACCCTGGTTTCAAACCCATTATCGCTGCATGCTAATCAGGAACTCTCACCGCTCCACTAAATCACTTGGAGCTTTAACTGTTCAACGTGGGGTTTAATACCTCAATTTGCTGAACTGTTTCTTTGCTAAAGCTGTTCCAGTGCAGTACATAAAAAATGACCACTAGGTGTCACTGTAGAGACGGGTTTCGAAACATTTCGAAGCTTCGACACATTTTCTTCGACTGTTTCAGTGTTTCATGAAGCCTCGCTTTGCCCACCACTACTGAAATCCCTACTGTTCTATGTCATAATAAAGGTGAAAACCCCTAAAAAAAAACAAAGCTTGTTTAAATAACTTATTTAGAAACATTTTTTGGGACAAATTAATTGTTTTATTTTCAATCCACTTAAATTTGTAAAAACAATCAAGTTAACTTAATCAATTTGTGTTGGGACAACATGAAGGAATTGTGTGGAACCCATCATTTATTACAGTAAAGATTATTATGTTTTGAGAAAATATCAAATAAATGTGCAATTAATTGGGAAATATTAACCCTAACACATTCTATTTTTTATGTAAAGGGGTGGTCTACAACTATATCATATTTTAAACTTTAGTTGATGTGTAATGTAGCTGTGTGAACATAAACAATATCTCTGAATGTAATACGCTCAAAGTTTAATGCAAATTGAGACATTGGCTTTATAGAGTTAGCTTAGCAAAGCCCAGAGCGAACGAAGTTTGGGGACTACAAATAGTCATAGCATACACCCCGCACAGCAAAGGGGCATGGCCAGAGGCGCTGTAATGTTATAGCAGATAAAGCTAAAATGTCGTCCAAACGCTGCTATTTCCACAGAGCTTCTTCTGTTTCTGTATTTGGGCTTCCAAAGGACACAACACAAAAATAGAAGTGCTTACAGTTTCATTTTAATTATGTTCCAGAGAATTATAAAAAATATATAGTTAGCATTTGACAAAGGAGAACTTCCAGAATCTTTCTCAGTTTAGTGCTGGATTTGGCTAAAAACTCCTCCAACTGACAAAGCTGTGGATTGTGAGCCACAACCTGAAAGTATTTTTATTTGTTAAAATTGACCTATTACATGAACAGTTTCTAGCATTACTGGTATGCTGTAGCAAGAACGTAAACAAGGATGTAAACATTGGGAATTGCTGTTTGGCACTGTTAACAATTCAGCTACAAATTCATATTTATCCGTCAAACCTCTGTAAACACCCACAATCTTTACCAGCACTGCAGTGTTTCTCTATGCGGCCACTTTCCCTGCATTCTAAATCTCAAATAACAAACTTGCAAAAGATATGAGAACGTTTTATATTATTTACACATGCTTTTAACCCAAATAAATATGAAAGACACTTGTCAGATTTTATTTTAGAGAGCAGGCATGAGGTTCAACTGTGTCCTCTTCATTTTCTGTTATATTCAAGCACAAACTTCTGCGGTTAATGGCCTCTCAGACTGACTGTTCACACAGCGCAAAAAGTGCATGCTTGTAGGCGTGTGACGCTTCCTGGTGATGTGGAGCCAATCCGTAAATCACAACACATTATGTTAGCTGACCAATAAGAGCCTCTTGAGGGGGGGCCTTTCAAAGGAACTAGGAAATATGACAGTCGTTTTCATGTTAGCTGAGTAGCTGTATATGTAAAGATATATGAAAAATAAATGAAGCATGAGCACACATTGCATCCTATAAACACAACCAAGCCTTAAAAACACACTGTGGACTACCCCTTTAAATTTGTATCTATTTTTGTACCCTTTTCCCCATTATGTTTAAATTAAACATTATTTTTGAATCTTAAAGATGTTAGGTTAGCACTTTTACATTACTGAATATTACATTAATCAATATAACATTGTAAAATATCTGCTGTATACTGTATAATGCCCATATTCAAAATGTATACAAGTCTTAAATTCCAAAGGGTGGTATACTCATACATACATACTTATGCTGGACACTGTAGTTTTGCATGCTGTCAGTTCTTTTTCTTTTCTTTTTTTGCATTTCATTGCATAGGCCATGTGATGTTTGTAACGTGTGAAGTTCAGTGTGATGTGTAATTCATAATGTGCTTCCCTCGTGTAGTCTATTGATCCAGGGCAGCAGTTCTCCTGGGAACACTCTAACCTTGAGATTAACAAGCCAAAGAACAGATATGCCAACGTCATCGCCTACGACCACACCAGAGTCGCCCTCACCAACAATGATGGTGAGTGTCAGTGTGTGAACTCAGTATTTCCACAGTTTCTGTGCGTAAACATGAGAAATAGCACATTTTCTAATCTTCGAGAGGTGTTACCATGAAAGATCAGCTGTGGGGATGTTACGCATTTACATTTATTGCATCATTGACTATTTTTTTACTTGTTATTTGGAAATGTTTGAATGCTTGTGTTGTTTTAAATTTGTTAAAACTGAAAATGTTACATATATACAGGTTACGTATTTTGTCAGCACCAAAATAAAGTGTAGCCACAGTGAAAATGGGCTACTGTATATGCACAGCTAGTGTTTTTCAGCCAATGATGAACTTCCAGTGAAAGGTTTATGTGACTATTTTCAATTTCGTAAGGTTTCTTTTACAGCATCGATGTTGTAATGTGATTAAAATATAATTAGTTAAATAGACTTAAGCATCCATTTGATTGTTAAAGCGTAAAAAAGATACAAAAGACTGTTTAAACGCAGGCACCGTCATTAGCAGCAGGCTAGAGCAGAATGTAGTGTAGTAATTTAATTTAGTGCTTCTTGTTTGGTCTGATACCCACTTTATATCGTATCTTAAACACAGCGATTTTGTATAAGATGACAATTAACCAGTATGAAATGGTTTTTGGTGATAAATTTAGGAATAATAAAATCAAAAACTATTATGTGTATAAATTATAGGTGGGCATAGATTAATTTTTTTTAATCTAGATTAATCTAGATTAATTTCAAAATGAATCTAGATTATTCTAGATTAAAATGGCTCATTTGAATTCTGCCGAAGGCATTCAGAATATGTGTGCTACCCAAATAATAAGTCTTTGAGAATGGGTTTCTCAAGCCAGGTGACGCATTAGACCAGGGGCTCATCTCCTGTTTCCAAAATGCATCACAAACTGCTTGAGAAACTGTTCTACTATGATAATTGGTGATGAAAATAAATGATGTTCAATAAGATGTATTTGTGTTTACTAACTGTTTATTCAGTTAAACATGAATGTTGAACTGTAGGCCTACATAAGCTCCAAACAGTGATTTCATACTTGCTTTTGATGTATGTTCATACAGAAAATGCTGCTTCTCAAAGGCAAGTTCACAGAGCCCTGACAGTGTCACACATTGAGTATGTTTACATGGGCAACAATACTTTAATACGATTTTAATATGATTAAAACAATACTCTGATTAAAATCTACCATGAAAACAGCAATTTTTGATTACCTTAATGCGAAGTCATAACTGAACTAAACAGAAATGGAATTGAGACGTGGAATATGCACATATTAGTGGCAATACTGACAAACTATTACCGTCATGTAGGACTTTTCGCCATATTTTCCGACAAGATCCACACAGGCGGCTGTCAATAAAGGACCACACAGACACACACACACATCGCGAAATGCGGAAGTTTTTTTTCCTCTCATTTGGCGTGCATTATTAAATTCCATAACACTCTCACCTGTCCTTACTCATTTATTTGCGTCTAATACCCCAGTTTGTCACGAAGGCATGAATTAAATATTCGTGAGTTAAAGTGAAACTGCTCAACTGCAGTTAGAGTCAGGCATCCTGCTGATTTGATTCAGAAGGGCACTTCTTTCCCAGACGGCTCACCGGTCAGGTATACATCCGCGTTAAACTATCAAGGTGAAAGTCATCATAGCTTGCGTAGAAAAGACCCAGCTCTCACCCAACTTTGAGAACAGATTAACGGCGATATTTTTTTTATCGTGCGATAAGAGTCTCGCGTTAACGCAGTACGTTAATGCCGATAACGGCCCACCACTAGTATAAATAAATAAATATATATATATATATATATATATATATATATATATATATATATATATATATATATATATATATATATATATATATATATGGGAACACTTTACAATAAGGTTCATTAGTTAATGTATTTACTAACATGAACTAATCATGAACAACACTTGTACAGCATTTATTAATCATAATTCAACATTCACTAATGCATTATTAACATCCAAGTCCATGCTTGTTAACATTAGTTAATGCACCATGAATTAACATGAACTAACAATGAACAACAGTATTTTCAATAACTAACGTTAACTAACATGAACAAATGCTGTAATAAATGTCTTGGTTAATTGTTTGTTCATGTTAGTAAATGCATTAGCTAACATTAACTAATGAACCTTATTGTAAAGTGTGACCATATATATATATATATATATATATATATATATATATATATATATATATATATATATATATATATATATATATATAATTTTTTTAACTACAACAAATATGGTAACAATATATAAACAAATGTAAATTTAAAATAGCATGTGCTATAGTAATTTGCTAAAATATGTAATGGATAGTTTACCCAAAAAAATGAACATTTACTCATCAATTACTCACTAATAAGTGGTTTCGAATAGGACTGCACAATATATTGTTTCAGTATTGATATTGCAAAGTGATCATTCGCAATAGTCACATCATGTGTATACACAATGTTGAGTCTGGATTATAATTGTTTTTTGAGGCTGTGACTGTGTGAGGGTTTTAAAAGCATTCAGGCATAAGAAAATGTACTGTTTGTAACTTAGAAAAGGTAATAACCATTCATTTTATTAAGTTGTTTATATAACAAAGACTATGCAGTATTATTTTACATTTGATTATTCAATTACTTACTTAATTAGCATATTTTTCTTTATTGAATTTATGTATGCTTGTAAATTGTTTATTATATTTTATGCACTCGCCTACAGAATCTTCTCAATCAGTCTAAAATTAGAGATTCTTTACAAACATTGATTCAATTCATTTAGTGAAATTGTATTCATATCACAATATATATTGTAGAATAAAAAAAATCACAATGTGTAATTTTTCCAACATCGTGCAGCCCTAGTTTCAAACATTTATATGGTTCTTTTTTTCTGTGGAACCAAAAAGTAAATATGTTTAAGAACATTTTTCAAAATACCTTCTTTTGTGTTCAACATAACTATGAAACTCAAACAGGTTAGGAACAAATGAAGGATGAGAATTTTCATTTTAAGTTATTGTCCTGCCTTTTCCCAGTTACCGCCTACAGTATGTCTTGTGTTTCTAGTATTTTGTAATCATTTGATTTGTGCTGCTACTACATAGTTTTAAATGAAGTGCTATTAAATATCTTCTTTATTCATTCATTTTCTTTTCGGCTTAGTTCCTTTTATTAATCTGGGGTTGCCACAGCGGAATGAACCGCCAACTTACCGTATCCAGCATATGTTTTATGCATCGGATGCCCTTCCAGCTGCAACCCATCACTGGGAAACATCCGTACACTCTCATTCACATACATACACTACGGATAATTTAGCCTCTTTAATTCACCTATACCGCATGTTTTTGTACTTGTGGGGGAAACCAGAGCACCCGGAGGAAACCCACGCCAACATGGGGAGAACATGCAAACTCCACACAGAAATGGCAACTGACCCACCCTGCTGAAAAATCCAGCTTAAACCAGCCTAAGCTGGTTGGCTGGTTTTAGCTGGTCGACCAGCCTGGTTTTAGAGGGGTTTTGGCCATTTCCAGCCTGGTCTTAGCTGGTCAGGCTGGGAGTTGACCAGCTAAAACCAGCTTGACCAGCCAAAACCAGCCATGTCCAGCTTAAACCAGGCTGGTCAAGCTGGTTTTGGCTGGTTTAAGCTGGTCATTTACCAGCCTGACCAGCTAAGACCAGGCTGGAAATGGCTGGAAACCAGCCTGAAAATGGCCAAAACCCCTCTAAAACCAGGCTGGTCGACCAGCTAAAACCAGCCAACCAGCTTAGGCTGGTTTAAGCTGGATTTTTCAGCAGGGCAGCCAGGGCTCAAACCAGTGACCTTCTTGCTGTGAGGCGATTGTGCTACCCACTGCGCCACCATGACACCCCAATATCTTATTTATACCCATTAAAAGTTATGACAAGAATAATTAGTAAAAAAAAAATCTAAAATCTGTGGTGAAGTCTGGTAAAATGTAAAGTAAATGTCATAGACAGCCTAGAACATCAGGAAGTATTTGTTTTTCTTTTACACTTTGTTACAACCTGTTCACAAACAGGCCATCAAAATTGGTTAACTTTTTGTCAATCCTTTTGGTTTTGCAGGTGTTGCTGGTGGTGACTACATCAATGCCAACTTCATAGATGGCTACCGCAGACAGGGTGCTTACGTCGCCACCCAGGGGCCCATGCCAGACACGTTTAGTGACTTCTGGAGAATGGTGTGGGAACAACACACAGCGAATGTCATCATGATCACCAAACTTGAAGAGAAATCAAGGGTGAGAGCACTAAATCATAAACACACAGACATACCGCACACATGTGGCTATGATGTGGAGACATACTGTATATTTTCATACATAGACAAACAAGCTCTGTTCCAAAACCTAGTGTACATTATTGCTGTCTACATATAGGCAGTGTCTAGACTAAAATAAATGAACTCATACTGCATGCATGACTAGTCGGAAAGCCATTAACAGCAGCTCCTCAAAACATGATTCTGTTGTTAGCATGTTGCTAAGCTAACAACAAAATATTTTAATAAGCAGAAAACTACAGTAATTTTAATTTCTCATTGCATAATAACTCGTTTAACATTCCTGCTGGAAACAGACAAAAAAGAAAAAACTACAAAAAATAAATAGAGTGTGACACATAAGTTCTAATTTCCACTGCAAACACCATTAAAAGCATAACAAACTAGACTCAGCCTGGACTAAAGAATGTAATCTGCCTTTTTGTTAAATAATTTTGTATTTTATGTCCTTTTTAATTTGTTTGTTTATTTAATTACAATTTAATTGGATTTTATTATTTGTATTTGTATCGTTTTACATATGTGGGTCAGGATTCAAATTATATGAATGATGGATATTATGTTACTTAATGTAAATCTCTAATGTGTTTTTGCTATTAAAACCATCAATAAAAATATATTTGAAAAAAAAAAGACATTACAAACAATCAGCTTTTAACCATTTAAGTAGTAACCATTATGAAGTACAATTTAGTTGCATCATGTACTGTGTTTGGGGACATATTTCATCAGGCTGTAGTGATTTTTAGCAGTAGAAGGCAACAAATTAACAGTAGACACCCACAGGGGCCATTACAGTTTCTATAAAATCATTTTTTTAAACACCATTATACATTTTTTGGATTATTTTGATCTATCTATCTATCTATCTATCTATCTATCTATCTATCTATCTATCTATCTATCTATCTATCTATCTATCTATCTATCTATCTATCTATCTATCTATCTATCTATCTATCTATCTATCTATCTATCTATCTATCTATCTATCTATCTATCTATCTATCTATCTATCTATCTATCTATCTATCTATCTATCAGTCTGTCTGTCTGTCTGTCTGTCTGTCTGTCTGTCTGTCTGTCTGTCTGTCTGTCTGTCTGTTTGTCTGTCTGTCTGTCTGTCTATCATCTATCTATCTTTCTATCTATCTATCTATCTATCTATCTATCTATCTATCTATCTATCTATCTATCTATCTATCTATCTATCTATCTATCTATCTATCTCTCTCTCTCTGTCTGTCTGTCTGTCTGTCTGTCTGTCTGTCTGTCTGTCTGTCTGTCTGTCTGTCTGTCTGTCTGTCTGTCTGTCTGTCTGTCTGTCCGTCACTCTGTCCGTCCTTCTATCTATCTATGGGTGTACTCACACTATGCTATCCGAATCACCCCCAGGCACGTTTTATGGCTTGTTTGACAAGTGTGAGTGCTCCGTATCGGGCCCAGGAGTGGTTCAGTTGGCCGGCCCTGGTCCGGTTGGAAGAGGTGTGCCAGAGCGCTGTTTGGTTGGGCTTTGGCACGGTACGGCTTGTAGTGTGAGGGCAAAGCGCACCTGAGTGCGAAACTGAAGACGCAATATCACTTTTAAGGGACTTAATAACCATTCTTACTTTTCAGTGAACGCGAACTGTCATAGTTTATTAAAGACGCAAACCCGTCACTGCATGTCAGCTGCACCTTCAGCAAACCTGCTAATATGTGCAGCACGAGGACTTTTATGATAATTTATGAGCGTCAAAAGTTGTGGATCTGTTCTGCAAAATATTTGACTGTGTGTCACTGCATCCCAAACGACTAAAACCATGTAACTAAAGCAATTTCCACTGTGCTGAGCAAGAGCGCTTCTCTTCCTGTTAAACGGAACAGTCGCATCATCGATGACGTAAGCGTGCTCAGGTTTGGAAAGCAAAATGTAGTGTGAGTGCAGGTTGCCAGGGGAGAGGGGAGGGGGGAACAATCGCACTTCGACACGGTTCAAGGCAACTATACCTAGTGTGAGAATGCCATATTTATCTATCTATCTATCTATCTATCTATCTATCTATCTATCTATCTATCTATCTATCTATCTATCTATCTATCTATCTATCTATCTATCTATCTATCTATCTATCTATCTATCTATCTATCCATCCATCCATCCATCCATCCATCCATCCATCCATCCATCCATCCATCCATCCATCCATCCATCCATCCATCCATCCATCCATCCATCCATCCATCCATCCATCCATCCATCCATCCATCCATCCATCCATCCATCCGTCTGTATTTATGCACCCCACCAAAAACATTATACTAGCTAACTAATAACTGTTAGCCTTCAGCTAAGCAACTGATTAGATTTTGGAACAGAACCTCTGGGACGCTTTAACAATTAATACAACTCATAAGAATGCACACAGACATTCAAAAAACTAACCATTCTGAGCGTATTTGATGAAACACAGCATTGATATGATTTTCCATGTGAGTCTTGTTGTGTGGTATTACGGAGCAGAGTAAGTCTTATGCTGTTTGTCTATTACTCTCCAGATGCCTTCGTATTTCTTCTCCAAGGCAAGACGTCTCACTTGGCTAATTAGAGCACTCGCACTTTCACTTGACTGGTTGATATTCCGTGTCTCACCTCTTTCCTCCTTGTTAACTCTGCCTCATCCCTTCTTTACACCTACTCTCTTTTTCTCATCTGTCTCTTCTCGCTTCCTTTTTCCCCTCACTGACTTCAGAGACACATTTTGCCAAAGCGTAACTTGATGTTTTGATATTTTTGGCTGGTTATCACACTATCACTGCATGCTGAAATGTACTCTCGATGGTTGTGTCTCAGTTCATTTCCTAGTTCCCTTTGCATAGAAATGAATGGAAAATTGGTTTAAAAAGCTCCTTTCTAGGGAGTGAATGGTTTAATGAAGGGGTTTTCAAACTGGGGTGGATGAGTCAGTGGAAATGTTTAGAAAAAGTGCATAGAAATGTGTAAAAGCAAAAATACTATTATGAATGATTAATTAAAATTAGAAAATAGTTTTTAAATAAAAAATCAAAGCATTTATAAATAGACATTATGCTGAGTTTAGACTGCATGATTTTATCCCCGATTTTGACTCACAGACTCACGATTTTGAGAAATCACAGACAAATGCCTGAAATCACAGGTAAATCGGTTCTTCGTTAACGTAGGTAACAATCACACAGTGTGAACTAATCAAAGCGAGAGAGAATCGCAGAAGAGTCGCCGACATCCGTCAGATATTTGATATGCTAAATATCAGTAGCTGTCGGCGATTCAAAAGAAAAAAGTTGAGGAGAAATTGCGAATTCCCTTTAAAGACCAGGTGAGCAAAATAAGTAGATTTTCGACCTCACTAAAGACTTCTTTCTCATTATGTAGTTAATAACAAAAGATATCTACTTGACCACACGTTGTTTCCATGTCATTTCTCGCGTGCGTTTGGTTGTGAGACATAGCTTGTGTACTGAGACAAAGTTGCCTGCTATTCTCCTATTGTAAAGTCATGCAGTGTGAAACCACCTGTCGCCGATCCATCTGGCTATGTAAACACAGCACGACAGAATGCTACCTCAGATAGTCATGCAGTGTGGAAACATGTGACACAACTACTTTGAAAATCCTGCAGTATGAACTCAGCATTAGTATCAAAGAAAGAAACAAATAAAAAAAGCTTTGTTAAAACAATGTAATAATTTTAAAATTATATTTTAAAGTTAATACAAGAACTATGATTTAATAAGATTTAAATATATAAATGATTCGACATTTGATAAAACTAATAAAAACTAAATCTAGGATGCTAGGATCCACACAATTGATGTGAGTTGAGACAACATGAATAAATTAGGTTAACATATTTTTTTTTTTTTTTAGAAATTTAAGTGGATTGAACATAAAACAAATAAGTTGTTCTAAAAAAAAAACTCAAGAATTGTGTTGTTTCAGCTCAATTTAAATAAGTTGAAACAAACAGCAAATGTCATTTTTGAAATGCAGATTAAAAAATAAATCACAATTAAAACAAATGCTGCAAGTTTATCAAAATAAGTAAACCGATATTTAAATAAATAAATACAGTTTACACACAAAATCATGTTTACACATCCTGAGCAGTGTTGGGTGTAATTAGTTACACAGTAATTTGTTTCTGTAATTAAATGGATTTTACACAGAAAACAAAAATAAGGGATTATTTTTCATTGTTAGATAGTTTAATTACAGTTTCTAAAAAATTTGTTTGCATAAAATACAGTGCATAAATTAAACTGTTCTGTATAATTTAGTTCAGAGAAACAAATATGTAAATATGTCTATATATATATATATATATTTTATTCTACAAATATATTTTCAGAATAATGTTTTTTATAATAATAATAATAATAATAATAATAATAATTCCTTACATTTATATAGCACTTTTCTGAAGACTCAAAGTGCTTTACACATTGGGGGGAATCTCCTCATCCACCACCAGTGTGCAGCATCCACCTGGAGGATGCAACGACAGCCTTATTGCGCCAGACCACACATCAGCTGATTGGTGGAGAGGAGACAGAGTGATGAAGCCAATTAAGATATGGGCCATGATGGACAGAGGCCAGTGGGCAGATTTGTCCAGGATGCCAGGGTTAAACCTTTTTCAAAGGACATCCTGGGATTTTTCACGACCACAGAGAGTCAGGACCTCGGTTTATCGTCTCATTCGAAAGACGGCGCTCACTGAGCAGTATAGAGTCCCCATCACTATACTGGGGCATTAGGACTCACACAGACCACAGGTTAGGCATCCCCTGCTGGCCTCACTAACACCCCGTCTGGCTGCAACCCAGCTTTCCCATGTGGTCTCCCATCCAGGTACTGACCGGGCACAGCCCTGCTAAGCTTCAGTGGGCGACCATGTGAGAGTTGCAGAGAGCTAGCTTTGGCAGATGATTACTCATACTTAAGTTAATTTACTAGTTTATACAAATTTAAGTTGATTGAACATAAAACAATTAAGTTGTCCTAAAAGAATTCTGTTGTTTCAGCTCAATTTAAATTAGTTTGAATAAACAGTAAACGTCATATTTAGAGAACAGTATAAAACAAATAAATCACAATTAAAACAAATGCTGCAAGGTTATCAAAATAAGTAAACAGATATTTAAATAAATAAATACACTACCATCATGAGCAGTAATGGATGTAATTTGTTACACAGTAATTTGTTACTGTAATTAAATAGATTTTACACAGAAAATGTAAAAGAATTCCTTTTCATTGTTTAATTACAGTTTTTAAAAATGTTCTTGCATAAAATACAGTGCATAAATTCAACTGTTCAGAGAAGCAGAATTGTAATTGTATATATATTATACAATTATATTATACAAATATATTTGCAGAATAACTCGCTTTTTAGGCTAGATTTGGCAGACGATACTTAAGAAACAATGAATTAATGTCAGTATTCCATAGGTATGAAATATGGTCTCATTATTTCGTTTTGTTAGACCCTGTTAAATTGAAAGAATTAAAGGCTTATTTCATATCCTGTATGCTTTGGGATTTATCAGGATTTTAAGTAGTATTGAGTCAAGTAATTACATTTATTCTTAAGTAATTAGGTAACTTTTCAGACAAAGCAACTAGAATGTAATTTAAATTCACTTTTAATGAATAAATTCACACTAAGTAGGTGGTAAAAAACTACTTTTTTGAATTAACTTACCCAACACTGATCACGAGTAAAAGAAAATGCATCTATAACAATATTATAATGTTTTTATTATTATATGTTTTAGGATGGAGTTCCTAGCTCATGGATGGTCATATTTGGTGGTTCATGGCAAATAAAAGATTGAAAACTTCAATTTTTTATTTACTGCAACTGAATGATTTGATAACTAAACAAGTGACTTTTGATCTAGTGAATGAACTGACACATAGCCATAGTGAGTGCTGTTATTGATAAACTGAAGAGCAGCTGAGTGTCAGTGTTGATCTCCGCTGGCTCTTCAGCTCTCTGCTAATGTTTTCTTTGACACTGAAATATATTCAGCAGTTAAGGGTTTACTAAGTGTCTTCTGATCTGTGTGCAGAATAAGTGTGATCAGTATTGGCCCAGCAGAGGCACGGAAACATACGGACTGATGCAGGTCTCTCTACTGGACACGGTGGAGCTCGCAACCTACTGTGTCAGGACGTTTGCCCTCTTTAAGGTAACCAAACAACAGATATCAGCATGTCAACACAAATGTGCAAACAATTCAGTTTCACAAGTCTAACCAATATAGGCTCATTCTGAAAGCGTAGCCCTATATACATTTCTGGAGATCGCAAATTATGTAGCCAGAGGTACGAATGGCTGCATTTCGTCTTTAAAACGAACGCTACATGACCGCCGTTCCTTTTCGCACTTACCTTTGTATGGATGGCTTTCACACTGGAACCAGTTTGTTCATGTACGTAGGCGGACTTGAGACGCAGAGAAGAGTTGACTAAGACGATAGGGTTCGAGTCCGCGAAGAACGGTTCCAGTAAGGGATAAGACAAATACAGAAGGCTAAAAAATAAAAAAATAAACACGTAAATAACAGGGTGAGAATGTGGTAAAATCTGAAAACGTGGTAAAAAGCAGGCAAGGGCTTTTCTTTTTCAGCATTGCTTTTTATAACTGTTGGTTGGGTTTAGGGTAGTGGGTGGGCGGATCAATCCGTGTATTTGAAAACACTATTGGTTGGGTTTAGTGTAGGAGGAGGGTGGGTCAGTCGATCGGTCAGTCAGTCATTCAGTCAGTTAATCAGTCTGTCGACAGCGGCCTCTGGTGGATTTACGAGAGAACAGCAGGTACTCGCAAGAGAAATTTGAGATGTCTTTTGCAAAAACAAAAACTGCAAGAAAAAAATGTAGCTCCTGGGACGTATTTAGCGCTCTCCAGAAATGTATATAGTGGTATTTTTTTCCTTTTTAGAATGAGCCTGGATTGCGAAAATATATAAATTGTTTCAATATAATCTGTATACTCTATGTAGTAACACTACACCTCAAAAAGATATTGAAGATTAAAATAGTTATGAATCAAAAATTAGACCTATTTTGGTGCTCCTATTAAAATGAATGTTCAAAAGTATGTTATATTCATATGTTATATACTACTGTTTATATACCATGAAAACATGCTAAATGCAAGTGTCTACTTTAATGTTTAAACTACCTTTTATAAAAATAAACCATACAGATATGGGTGAAATAAAGTTCCATTATCATTCGGAATAATAAATGGCTTATACATGCAGTGTAAGCAATAATTTAGTTAATTTATAAATAATGCACACCCTGGGGTGGTGATGCAGTCACGACATAGTGGATATGCCTGCCGATATTTTTTTTCTGTTAACTATTGTCGCATACTAATTAACATTTTACTGGGCATCTTCAGTAAACCATGGTAAAATATGTTATTGTCAATATTTTCTGTTAAGAAAAAAAACTCCCTTTTTGTATTTGATGTAGACCTATATAAAAGTATCATCTGCTTACATAAAGTAGAACTTTACTGATGAAATCCACACTCAGACATCTTTATGGCAATGTCTGGTTTTCTTCTTTGTTTGTGCTTTAAACATTAAAGAGCAAATACACCAATGACAAGACAAAGCTTTTTCGTGACTTATTTTTTGCCGAATTGGGAATTTTTGAGCCAGCTGTGCAATCTGGGGATAAAACACTGACAGAACATGACATTAAAATTCAGAGCTGTGCATGAATAAATTATGCAGATTGCTATTTTTATACCATTGCTGCTTGTTGTTTTGCAATTTGCTGCTGTTATTTATGCCCTAGACATTGTATTTGGCAACAGTTCAATTATTTGCGATATTGATTATTTAGATCCCATCCTGTAACATTTTCCTATGTTATTGTGGTTTGTGTGTTAAAGCAACACTTCACTTTTGAAAAAATAAACTAATTTTACAATCCTCTGGGGTTAAACAGTTGAGTTTTCAATGTTTTTGAATTTATTCAGCCAATCTCTAGGTATGGGGGGAGCACACTTAGCTTAGCTTAGCACAGATCATTGAATCGGATTAGACCATTAGCATCTCTCTTTAAAATTATTAAAGTGTTTTGATAATTTTCCTATTTAAAGCTTGACTCTTCTATAGTTACATTGTGTAGACAGATGAAAAATTAAAAGCTACTATTTTCTAGGCCGATATGGCTAGAAACTATGCTCTTTCGGGCATAATAATCATGGAACTTTGTTGCTGTACCATGGCTGAGGCAGGCACAATGATGTTATGCAGCGTGACTAGCACACACTCCCTGTGCAAGCAGGTGGTCACATTGTGAAGTTTACTAGCTGGGGACTACTTTCAGGCAGTGTGTAATACTATGTGTCTGCTGCAGCCATGGGATGGCAGCAAAGTTGTTTTTAGTTCCTAGCCACATTGGCCTAGAAAAACTTTTCGTTTTCCATTAGTATTACTACATGATGTAACCACAGAAGAGTAAAGCTATAAATAGGAAATTTATGAGAACTCTATGAAGACTTAATTTTTTGGGCAAGAAAGATCAATGATTTATGGTAAGCTAAGCTAAATGTACTGCTAGATCCAGAAATCAGCTGAATAAATTCAACAATGGTAAACTTTTTAGCTCTAGAAGTGTTGTAAGAGCCTATTTTCCAAAAAGTGCATTGCTCCTCTAAATATTGGCGAATTAAAAATCATCAAAAAATCATCATGACACTTTTTGTTGGTAAATCTTGCTAATACTGGATTGAACCCCTTATTCCTTTCAGAACTAAATTCAATGTGTCATTTCTACCATTTAATTTGAAACTAATTATCCTGCTGGAAATAGCCATAAAGGGCAGTCATAAAGCGATGGACAAAGCCATGAACAATACTCAGATCGGCTGTGGTGTTTGAACAATTCTGAACTGGTGCTAAAGGTGCCAAGAAAAAGGTGCCAAGAAAACTTTATGTTAATTTATGTTAATGTGTCATTTAGGCAAGGCAAGGCAAGTTTATTTATATAGCACATTTCATACACAAAGTGGTTTACATAAACATAATTAAAAGAAGATTTAAAAAAACTTTGTGTTTTGAACGCTCTAAGAACATTTTAAACAAAGCATAAAAAAATTTAATGGGAACGTTAAGGGAACATTTTTAGATCCTAAATTTGTTAGTGGGGATTACTCAACCAGCAGTCTGAACCATTGATACCAAGTAAAATGGATCCCTGCCTTCATGTTGTTTATGTCAATTTTTCCCCCTACCATCTGCATGTTTAAGTAGAAATCGAAACTCATTGCACTTTTTTTTTGTCTTCTGTTGTCCACTTTTGGTGAGATGAGACTCACTGCTGAGGCTCATTGCAGCTTGACTGTGTAAATACCATACCTGCCAACATTTGGTTCGTAAATTCCGGGAGATTGGGGGGGGTACGTCATACGCTAATTTGCATATTACTGACGTCATCACGTTCTACCATTTCTGTTTGTTTAACAGCCTATGGTAAATAAATGGGGTATTATATTTGCACTATACGCTTTATGTAAGCTTGTCAATTTAACTACATTTATTGCTGTTTGAATACAGTATATCATTATAGAGGAGTAGGGAATTTGCAGTAATCTCTCAGACGTAATATACTCAGACAAGTTCTAAAACTCTCACTTAAAACATCTCTGATTGTGAACAATAAACGGTCAAATTAAATCGTTAAAATAAAGGAGAAGCAGATCAGTTTGACTGTACAAATGGGAAATACCTTCACACTGCCGATGCTAAATCATTTGCCGTCGGTACGCAGAGAGGTGATCTGCTGTCAGGCTGCAGGTGGGAGAGGCTGCTGTACGAGGACTGGGCCGCCTGTCAGTGCTCTGAGGCGGGGGAGGGGTCGGCGGCATTACCCGCAGCTCGTTGAGAAGAGTAGGGACGGTACAGTAATGGACAAACGACAGTCTATAAAAATCTCCAGTAGCACACAAAAAAGTCGCCAGATTTGTCGCTTTTTTGAAAATTTGTCGCTAGGGGGGTCTGAAAAGTCGCTAAGTTGGCAACACTGGCGCGAACTGAAGAGCACGCGCACAAGCACCAGGTTTCAGCCCGGACTGTACCAAAATGTTAAGGAGCGGGGGGCGGATGGGGGGGATTCCGGGAGTTTACCGGGAGACAGAACAATACGGGAGACGGGTCTGAAATACGGGAGACTCCCGGGAAAAACGGGAGTGTTGGCAGGTATGGTAAATACTGCTAGGTGATTGACTGATTAGACAGTTGCCTTAACAGACAATTGAACAGTTGTACCTAATAAACTGGATAATGAATGTGTGCAGAATAATATTGATAAGATTGCAACTGAATGACAGTATTGGTAATCAACAGTAAACAAGGCAAGCAAAGTGAAGTCATGTGAGTGTAATGTTCGCTACATCATAGTTTATTTGGCAAATGGGTTTCCATCTCACGGTATTTTTGTGAATTAAAGGATTTTTATTTGAGATTTGCCATTTCTTCAACTTGTTTCTCATGCAATACTTGAAAATGTGCATTAACATAGGGCAATGGAAACCCAGCTACTGAGCAACCAAGTTTTGGGCTAAAATTGTGCAGTGTGAACTCAGCATTAGATGAGAAACACTATTGGATGTCCTGATTTGTGCATTTAACATGGACTAATTGCATTAGTGTAGTCTACAGTAATAGTGGATGTACTTTCTATGTGCAGAGTGGGAGTGGTGAGAAGCGGGAGGTCCGTCAGTTCCAGTTTACAGCATGGCCAGATCAAGGGGTACCTGAACACCCCACTCCCTTCCTGGCCTTCCTCAGACGGGTCAAAGCCTGCAACCCCCCAGATGCTGGACCCATTGTGGTCCACTGCAGGTAACTATTACCGAATTAAACATAGTTTTTCAGTCAGGCATGACAGGGTAAGGAGCGTTTTTAACACCAGACTCATCTGCAGTTTTAGAACATGTTGAATTTTCTCCCTTTGTTTGGTCGATTTAGACCACAGGTGTCAAACTCAGTTCCTGGAGGGCCGCTGTTCTGCACAGTTTAGTTTCAACCCTAATTAAACACACCTGCTCAAACTAATTGAGTCCTTCAGGCTTGTTTGAAAGCTACAGGTAATGCCGCGGTCACACTCGAGTTTGAGCATGCGTAATTCTGTCGTACGGAGCTGTGAAAAAGACCGGGAATAAACAAGATGATTAGACATTTTAAAAAAGCAAGCTATTGGTCCATATTTTAAATTTCTGTCCAGAGAGGTCATATTTTGATCTTCGATTGGTCTTACGCAGTCACATGATGTGATTTTACAGGTTAGAGTTCACCAAGCTTGAACTTTGCACCGCAGCAAACTGCAAAACATGTCGCACAAGCTTGCGTTTCCAGTCTGACGCATTGGTGTGCGTATAAATGGTAGTCTATGGGGAAAAAGTCCATTGCGACCGCAGCTTAAGTGTTCTGGAGCAGTGTTAAAACTAAACTGTGCAGAGCAGTACCCTCCGGGAACTGGAATTGACACCTGTGGTTTAGACAGTCTTGTTAAGAAATGCACTAGAAATCAGTTCACTTCATTTGGTGGTCCCAACCCACTTGAAAGCAAACTTTAGAGTGGTTTGTCTTAGGAGAGAAAGCAATCCAATTAACAGATTACTGAAGCAGGCTTTATCACATCATATATTTTGAGTTATTTTGAATAATGTGTGAAAAGCAGCAGTGTTTGTTTTACTAATGGCTCTCAGAATGAATCAGGTTAACCTGGAGCAAATACAAAGTGGATTCAATATTTAAAATTGCATAACAACTGTACATCATATAAATAAGCTTGATTTATGCTCAAAATGTCAACAGAATGCCACAATAAGGCAACAAATCTGGTGTTTTTCCGATCCATCCTGTCAGTTGACTTATATGAGCAGAATCACAGAATATAAACAGGTCTAGTCCTAAAAATAAAAGCGGTTTAACATTAACCAGTCACATCTTTTTCACTAAAATACAAATGCAAGTAATTCTCATTCTCTCTCTCTCTCTCTCTCTCTCTCTCTCTCTCTCTCTCTCTCTCTCTCTCTCTCTCTCTCTCTCTCTCTCTCTCTCTCTCTCTCTCTCTCTCTCGCTCAGTCTTTTAATCTATTAAATAATTGACTTACAATAGTTCAATCCTACATTACTCTTCTAAAATCTAATTTTTTGTCTTGTCTCGTGTTAGTTTTTGTAGAAACTGTGATATGATACAAGTCAAACTGAACCAATTAAAAAAAAGCATGAGTTAACAAATACCGGGGCACCTCTCCGAAATAAAAGCTCTCTGAAAATTCCCAGGTGATAATTACAAGTTGTATGAGAATGTGAATGTGTCAGTCAGAATCTCATAATTATAGTAATTATGTTATGATATGAATGCAGCTAGTATTACAGACTTGCGAAGTAGCAAAACAAGTGGGTAATGTAAACGTTTGGAAATGTTGCCTTATGAAAGAAAAGTGAAGGAAGAATGAATGGCAACATTGGAACAGTTTTAATACACTGCGATTAGAAGACTATTTGGGTTTATTTTCTCCACTAATGAAACGTGGACTTACATTGTAGGGACCATTGAATGAATGTATTGAATTTATGTAAAGTGTATTGACTAAATAAGATTAGTGTTATATCATAGATTTAATTTTTATTTATTTATTTATTTTGTGGACATGCTCAAGCTCAATGGTAATCTCTGTTGTGGCTCTTCATTCTTCTTTTTTAAATATCTACAGTAATATTGCTTTGTTGTGTCTAATGTTTTTACAATTGAACTGAGACAAGAAAAAAATAGGGTTAAATAAAACTAAATCAAAAATCATGAGACAGCTTTACAACAAAAAATCTTTTATGAAAACACGTGAAGAAAAGGAGAAAAAAAGATAGTATCTTGTAGCCTTTCAATGTATAGCAATAACAGTAAATGATTTTGACCTTGTGGGGATATTGTTTTGGTCCCCATGAGAAAAACGGCTCATAAATCACACAGAATTAAAATGTAAAAGTGCAAATTGTTTCCTGTGAGGGTTGTGATTAAGGCTATAAGGTTGGGGGAAGAGGACAGTTTGTACAGTATAAAAATCACTATTCCCATAAAGATAGCTGTAAAAGTGTGTTGTTTGTGTGGCCCTGGTATTTCACTACATTATGCACACCTAAAAAGCTTATAGTAAAAATAGGGAACTCCAGCAACGCTTGTAATAAAAGGAGAAAATGTTAAGGACGTAAAATAAATGACAATGCATTTCGGCTTAAAAGCCTTTTTCAGGGCACAAAACACATCACATACAAACATTACCAAAGGCTTTTAATATAGAGTTGAAGTCAGAATTATTAGCCTTCCTGAATCATTAGGCCCCCTTTATATTTTTCCCCAATTTTTGTTTAATTGAAAGAATTTTTTTCAACACATTTCTAAACATAATAGTTTTAATAACTCATTTCCAATAACTGATTTATTTTATCTTTGCCATGATGACAGCACATTATATATTACTAGATATTTTTCAAGATTTTAGTATTCAGCTTAAAGTGACATTTGAAGAGTTCAGATGCAAAAACGTCTAAATACCATTTAAAAAATTTTCCAAAAAAAAAATGTTGGCCCTCATCTTGGATTCAATAATATACTGACACAACTCTGATAAATATTACGATAACCTTTGATAATGATAACCTATGGATAAACGGTCAACCAGGTGGTTATGATGCCTGTTAAAGGGTTAAGGGGGCTAATAATATTGACTTTAAGATGGTTTTTATAGTTTAAAAAGGTAAAAAAAATGTACGCTGCTTTTATTCTAAGCAAAAGAAAACAAATAAGGCTTTCTTCAGAAGAAAAAATATTATAGGAAATACTGTGAAAAATTCCTTGCTCTGTTAAACATCATTTGGTAAATATTTGAAAAAGAATTTTAAAAAATCACAGGAGGGCTAATAATTGTGACTTTAACTGTATATTTCCATCTTAAAACATTAGATAAACCAGACTCAAATTGTCACCTCAATGTAACTAACTACACAAGTGGTAATTTAATCAGTTGATGTGAATCCACATCAAATCAACACATAATCAAAAAAAAATCTAAGAAACTAAAAAAAACTGTCAAAGAAACAAAAAAATCACATAAAATCTTTTAATGGAGGTCCCTATTTTTACTATATTTACATACAAATATCTGTAAATTAGCAGTTTTCTGTATTTTGTGATTCCTTTTTATTTTCCCCAGTTTATTTATGCTTTTTAATTGCATTATGGGATCTTGATCTATCCTTTTAACCTTGAAAAGTTGGAAAAAGTGACTTTTATTAACATTTTTAAGAGTTTAAAGTGATATATTGTCTGTGTTGGTGTTGTATATTATAGTGCAAAAACCTTGTAATAAGCTGCCAGTAAATTATCTGTTATTTTACAGACTTAATTCTCTATATATTATTTCTTTGTTGCAATACATTGTATTATTTCAGACTACTTAAAATGTCAATAAAACTCACTTTGTTGGTGGTTTCCTAGTGGTTAGCGCGCAGTCATATGGTGTAGTAGCACGTCAGGGCGTCCCGAGTTCAAATCCCGGCTCGAGGACATTTCCCTACCCCCCTCTCTCTCTCTCTCTCAAACTTCGCTTCCTGTCTCAATACTGTCCTATCTAAAAAAGGCCAAAAATAAATCTTTAAAAATAAAAAATAAAACTCACTTTGTTAAACTGTGTTTTCAACAGCAAAAGTCAACAGAGCAGAGATCAACATCCCATAATGCAATTCACAACCGTAAATAAACAGAAAACACTTGGGAATCACAAAACAGGAACTGTTAATTAACAGATGTTTTTTGCAGTGTGGTGGTTAAGTGCTCCTCATTAGCTTATAGTAATGCAAGTCATTTTTGACCTATGGGTGACATTTTTTTATTTTGATCCCCAAGAGGAAAACATAAAAGTAAAATGAATTATAAATCCTTCCCTTGTCTAATCTGAATGTTTTTAACAATATGAGTGAAAATCACATTTTTCTGCAACTCTAGTTCAGCGTTTATGGGAATGCAAAGTGTGAATATTTGTGTCTGAAACATTTGGTGTCTCTTTCCCTCAGTGCCGGTGTGGGCCGGACAGGCTGCTTCATTGTGATTGATGCCATGCTGGAGCGAGTGAAGCAGGAGAAAACGTTAGATATTTACGGTCACGTGACTCTAATGCGCTCTCAGCGAAATTACATGGTGCAGACAGAGGAGCAGTACGTCTTTATTTATGAGGCGCTGCTGGAGGCCGTTTCATGCGGCAACACTGAAGTTCCGGCCCGGAACCTGTACGCCTACATCCAGAGACTGTCACAGACGGAGCCGCCGGAGCACATCAGCGGAATGGAGCAGGAGTTTAAAGTGAGTTTATGCCAGCAATGGATTTGAGAGTAACATTATGACAAAATGTGTTTTTCTCAATATTGAATTTGACTATTTAGGTTTAATTTTTTTTATTGGATGAATCACTAGATTTTTGTTTACAGTTGTAATTTTTTTCTTTCAACTTGAATGAATGAAAATTTGAAATTTGTCTTAATTTGAGTTTCACCAGCATGGACCACGCCACAGTTTGAGCTAGACTTTAATGTAGGGATGAAGGGGATGGTAAGAGAACAGTGAGATGGGAAGAGGATAAACAGTAAACAGGTAGGTAGGTTGTTCTACGATGATCGTCCTACAGAGGGCGTCCTACAGAGACTGGGGGTACCGTCTCTGTAATATTTTGGTAGAGTGATTGGACCCCCTGATTCAACCTAGGAGTGAAGAGAGGGTTATAGGATTGTTAATGGGAAGCGAGAAAATAGAGGGAGGGAGGGTGGGTTTAAGAGAATGAAAAGAACAGTGCTAGAGGGCTGGTCTGCCTTAAATAAGTTTTAGGGAGTAGGTGATTGGTTAAGAAGACAAAGTGAGGCATGGTTCTGCCGCCGAACCTTTGTTAACAAGTTAACTCCATTAAGTTACTTTGTTTTTTGACTTTTTGTTATAGGATTTTGTCATTATAATTTAGGTTTAGTTTAAATTTATTTTTTTTTTTCGTTTATTTGAATATAACACAGTGGTGGGCAAACTTTTTAGACCCAAGGGCCACATCAAGTTTTGCAAACCAAGTGAAGGGCCACATGTCAAATCCTTCAAAAAATAACTTTTATTTATAGTGGCAGTATGCATGGAATAATATGTAATATCGGACAGAATCATGTCACATTAATACAAAACCGATTATGTTAATAATAGTTATAATTGAGTCAAATTTACAAGTCAAATTAGTTTGCACTGCTATTTATATTTACTTATTAATTATCATAAAACAATAAAGTATAAAAATACTATCGATAATAATAATAATGTAATAATTTTTACAGTGGAGAATAGAAAAGATATTGTTTGATAGAAAAATCTCCTATTAACACATTAAAAATAATTCTTAAAGTTTACTATTCAGTCAAATGTACATTAATCTGCTTTGCACTGCTTTTAGAATATACAGATCAATCATCATAAAACTTGATGAAACCACAAATCTTTGATAAAAGAACTTTTTAAAGTGGTTGTATGTATGGAAAATATATTCTATGACAAAAATTAACACATTTAACCAGCAATTATTATACAATTTGAGTCAAATTCACAACATTCTTATTTGAGCTTGTATTAATATGCTCATATCAATCATAAAACTATGAGATAAAACGGAAGAAGAATCTGAGGGCGTACTCACACTATGTACAGTTGCATTAAACCGGGCCGAAGCACGCTTGTCCCCCCTCCCGTCTCCCCCGACGGCCCGCACTCACATTACATTCGGGCCTAAGCATGCTTGCGTCATCGATGATGCGCTGTTCAGTTTAAGAAGCGCTCTTGCAAAAAAAAAAGAGAAGCGCATTTTGCGTGAAAGTGCATTTTAATATCCGAGAGTGTGTTCTAAATCTGTTGGTTGCGCTAACTGTACCGCGTGCAATACTGCCATCAAATGGCGTACACTTGTATTGCATCAATAATTTACTAGTTCTGAAACCAAACCACTCAGAAGCAGCATTTTAAAAACTCCCTCGCGGGCCGGATGAAAGTGTTCAGCGGGCCGCATTTTGCCCACCTCTGATGTAACAATATGACGTAACTAATTTAATTTTCAAATTTTATTGTTTATAACATGAGTTTTTTCAATGATGAATTTAACCATTTAGGTTTCATCATTTATTGGATTATTAATTCGATTATTTAATTAAAGTTTAAGTTTTTATCCTTCAGCTTGAATACAAATTTGAAATTTGTCTTAATTTTAGATTAGTTGATTTTTAGTCTCTTTGTTAAAGTATTTTGTCATTTTTATTAGTTTCTGTTTTGTAAAAATATTATCATTTAGTTTAGTTTACATTTATTTAGTCCATTTGAAAGTACATTTTCAGTGACAAATAACTGAAACAAATGAGTGTACAATTTTAGTAACAATCCACAACACATACAAAAATGTTTTTTGACTACATTACATTAATTTGTCTAAGCTGTGCTTAAAATAAGGACTGTAGCTATCAATTATTTAAAAAAAATAATTATATTCTACCAATAATTGAGTACAACCTAAACATAGCAGAACCTGAAATTTAGGCATAAATCTAAATAATCAAGATTAATAATAATGATTAGGAAAATTATTCAAATTACACTTCTGGTGCCCTCATAAACCAAAAGGCAGAAAATCAAAATCAATAAAAACAGTATGAAATGTTGTTTTGTGAACTTCACAATTAGCCAAAATGTTACTGTATGGGGCAGGTGTATTGGGAGATCATGATAGGTAAGGGCCGAGGGAGGGAATTTGGCCGAGAAGTGCCTCGGTTTAACATCTCATCCGAAAGACGGCGCTCACTGACAGTACAGTCTCCCCTTCACTTTACTGGGGCATTGGGACTCACACAGACTGCAGGTTGAGCGCCCCCTGCTGGCCTCTCTAACACCACTTCCAACAACAACTTAGTTTTCCCATGTGGTCTCCCATCCAGGTACTGACCAGGCTCAGCATTGCTTAGCTTCAGGGAGTAACCGGTCTTGGGCGACAGGGTGATATGGGTGTGGCTGTATAGAATATACAGCGTGTATAGGATAAAAATCATTATGTTAAATGGTAGGGTATAGAATATACAGTGTGTATAGGATAAAAATAAGTTAAATTGTTTCAACTCTACTTAATTTATTGAATATTTTATTATTTTCTGTTGCTGGTGGCTCAACATTGGTTTGTACACTGTAAAAAATGGCTTTCTTACGTAGATTTTTTTGTCTTGATTTTAGTCCAAATATCTAAAAAAATTCTTAAATTAAATATAAAAAAAAATATTGCAAAAAATATTGCCTCATAATATTCCAAAATTAAGTGCTTTTTTCCTTAAAACAAGCTAAATAATCTGCCAATGGAGTTAGCAAAATAATTGTATGTCAAAACAAAAAGCAAGATTAATTTGCTTACCTCATTGACAGATTATTGTACTCGTTTTACGGAAAAACTCACTTAATTTGGACATATTATTTCTTAAAACAAGACTATATTTTTTCCTGGTCACGAAAATTCTCCTTGATTCAAGAATTTTTAGACATTTAGACTAGAATTAAGACAAAAAATCCAAGTAGAAACTTTTTGCATTGTAATATATCTGTTCATTAAATGATACAAATGTTTGTGTGTGTGTCTCCTTTTCAGCGGTTAGCTAATGCCAAAGCGCATAACTCCAGATTCGTCAGTGCCAGCCTTCCATGCAATAAGTTCAAGAACCGGTTGGTGAACATCATGCCATATGAGAGCACACGTGTGTGTCTGCAGCCAATCAGAGGAGTGGAGGGATCAGACTACGTTAACGGCAGTTTTATAGATGGCTACAGGTACAACGTGTTCTCACTTTTTCCCATTTCTTTGTATAAATAAAACAAATGTTCTCAGTTCTTGACCTTTAATTTCTTCCTCATCGCTCTTCAGGCAACAGAGGGCGTATATTGCGACTCAGGGGCCGCTGGCAGAGACGGTGGAAGATTACTGGAGGATGCTTTGGGAACACAATTCTACTATAGTAGTTATGCTTACTAAACTCAGAGAAATGGGACGGGTTAGTAGACACACACGCACACACACAACGATGTTCAGATGCTGTCATACAGTTGAAGTCAGAATTATTAGCCCCCCTTTGAATTTTTTTTCTTTTTTAACTATTTACCAAATGATGTTTAACAGAGCAAGGTAATTTTCACTGTATGTCAGATAATATTTTTTCTTCTGGAAAAATAATTTTTTGTTTTATTTTGGCTAGACTAAAAGCAGTTTTTAATTTTTTAAAAGCCATTTTAAGGACAAAATTATTAGCCCCTTTAAGCTATATTTTTTCCCGATAGTCTACAGAACAAACCATCATTATACAATAACTTGTCTAATTACCCTAACCTGCCTAGTTACCATAATTACCCTAGTTAAACCTTTAAATGTCACTTTAAGTTGTATAGAAGTGTCTTGAAAAATATTTAGTAAAATATTATTTACTGTCATCATGGCAAAGATAAAATAAATCAGTTATTAGAGATAAGTTATAAAAACTATTATGTTTAGAAATGTGTTGAAAAAAAAATTCTCTCTGTTAAACAGAAATTGGGAAAAAAAATAAACAGGAGTGCTAATAATTCAGGGGGGCTAATAATTCTGACTTCAACTGCATATGAGCAATATCACACTCATAGCAGTGCAATTTGACTGTATATCGGCATTGGTGGGAGGTGTGCTTAGTGTCCACCAGTGATGATATACAGCCATATCGCACTGCTACGAGTGTGATATTGTGTTTATACAACAGTTCAACGGCATAATCATGTATATAAAAAAGAAAATCAATCACAGTTTCAAAAACCCTTTTTTTGTATGAGGAACTACTTTCATCCGCCATTGATTCACATCTGCAGCTGACGTCAGAACAGCAGAAACTTTAGAGCTAGTATTTGAATGATTCTCTAGCGTAATGTCTAAAGAGATGACAAAACTAGGTGACTTTGCTCACGTTTTAAGATAAAAATGCCATCAGTCTGGAGAGATTTCCCAGTATTTCTCTGTTGCAATCGGGAGATCACAATAATTAACAACGAAAAAGCCAAAGCAAAGCAAACACGTGTTACTACTCTTAGTACTACCAGAAACACTATGACACAGATTACTATGGTATAAATACAGCACTGCAACATACAAAAGAGAGAGATCGAATTAGAATGTCACTTACCTGTTTCATAAATGATTTGATCAGCTGTAGTTTGAAATGACGTTGAGTTTTTCTCCTCTAAGGGCATATTATGTGGTCTCTGTCACCATCTTGTGGCGGAATGTCAACCATTTTTGCTCTGCTCAGTATGACAGGCTGATGGAGCTCGATGCGCTGTCTCTCAGAAATTATAAATACTTCAAATAGACACTATCCTTATAGATAAACTGCAAAGTTGCAATCTAAACAACTACATTCTCAACTAATAAAGCCTCAAAAGTACATTATGTTGTCCAACAGCTGCAATATTTGTCAAACTGTAGTGAGTTTATTGATCTGCTGTCACTCTTTGTGGGCGGAGTAATACAAAAGAGTGGGAAGCCTGTATGAGTGCTGTTATTGCAGAATATCACACGGCTCTCAGCCAATCAGATTCGAGGACAAGACAGAACTGTTTTATAAATATATATACAGTATATATAGTATAACACCAAATATGTTATATTTTTTATATAGTTATAATTAGTTATATTATTTTTAGTAAATTTTATTATATGATGTTTTGCTTTATTACCCATTGATTATTAATATTAATATTATAATTATTATGAAATAATAATAATTAGGTTTATCTTTAGCTTTTTATTCAGTTCCAGTTAGTAATTTTGTCTTGAAGATTAACTAAAATATATTTCAGTGTAATCTATTATCCAGAATCAAACAAAAAGTGCTTCAGGGGTACTTGATGTGTCAGGGATCTTTGGATGAGGAATTCATAAAAATACACAAAAATCATACGTCCAAGGCACTCAAAAGGTAGGTGAAAAGTTAACTGTGTCAAATGTGTTCAAATGAGTGTTCAAATGAACTCCAGACATGCCTCATAATTGTCACCCTGATGAAGGCAAGTTTTGTCAAAACGCATGTGTGGGAAGCGCAATAGTGCTGTTTTTTAAAACAATAGCCATGTCAATAAAGACTTTTTAACTGTTTCACCTACTTTTCAAGTGCCTTGGATTTTTTTTGTAGTCTATTCTATTTAGATTTCAAAACCACTTTTTTATGAACAAAACGTTTTTTAATCATTTAAGTTTTGGTAACTGTTAGTAACCCTGATGCTAATGTGTGTCTTGTGTCTGGTGCAGGAGAAATGTCATCAGTACTGGCCGTCTGACCGATCAGCCCGATATCAGTACTTTGTGGTGGATCCCATGGCGGAATACAACATGCCTCAGTATATACTCAGAGAGTTTAAAGTCACAGACGCCAGGGTGTGTGAAGCACTCATTTCTAAGCTTCTTTTGAAACAGTCATATAAGCATAGAGTGAACACATTTTCTGGATGTTAAATTCATGTGTTTGATGGGGTTTTTTTAATCCATGTTGACGCACTCTGTAATCTGTAGGTGCATTCTTGGTTCTGAAGATTCTGAAATTCCTTCTTACAATTCAATATAAAGATGCATGGAGAAAATCTGATTATTTGAGTCATTTTTGCAATGATTCACTCAAAATAATTGGTCTGCATGATTCATTAGCTTAGGGATTTCCACTTTCTAAGCATAAAAGCAAGTCTAAGCATAAAATAATTCTAGGTTTTCTAGATTACATGTTATAAATTTTTAATTTGCAACATGTATCAACATTATAATATTATCCAACCCTTAAAACTCATTAGCTGACAGATTAGAAATTATTTATTAGTTATGAAAATGTAATACAGTTTTATATAACTTCTCCACACAGACAGGTTGAAATGCTGCTGTAAGTCTGTCTCACATTGGTCTCTCTCTCTCTCTTTAAGGATGGACAATCCAGAACAGTTCGGCAGTTTCAGTTCACGGATTGGCCAGAGCAGGGTGTGCCAAAATCTGGTGAAGGCTTCATTGATTTCATTGGTCAAGTGCACAAAACGAAAGAACAGTTCGGTCAGGATGGGCCAATCTCAGTACACTGCAGGTGAGGCAAATCTGGAATTTAATTGTACCACTTTACAGGAAGGTTCTGTAACATGAACTATGAATGAACAATCTTCTACTTTTATTAATCGTAGTTGATGTAAATTTCTACTTGTTAACATTACTGACTGACTATATTCTCCTTCCTAACAATTCAATTTTTTTCATCTTTATTTCTATAGCTCTTTTACGATGTAGATTGTGTCAAAGCAGCTTAACATAGAAAATTATAGTAAAATGAAACTGCGTCCGTTCAGTTTTCAGAGTTTAAGTTTAGTTCAGTTCAGTGTGGTTTAATTTTCACTGCTGAGAGTCCAAACACTGAAGAGCAAATCCATCGATGCGCAGCTCCACAAGTCCTGAACCAAGCAAGCCAGTGGCAACAGCGGCGAGGAACAAACTTCACCAATTGACGAAAGTGAAAAAAAAAAACCTCGAGAGAAACCAGGCTCAGTTGGGCATGACCATTTCTCCTCTGGCCAAACTTATTGTGCAGAGCTGCAGTCTAGGCATCGGAGGCTGGAGAACGCTGGACGTCCACTGGAACTACCAGATTTCTATAACTACTAGAATTACCATAGTGGTCATTCTGACCGTTCTTATATAAGACGTCATATTGTCACATCATATACATTCAAAGTTTCTATTGAGAAATTCATTTTAAGCTTTGAATGGCTGTCGTCATATTTAATTAAGTCATTACCCAAAAATACTATATTTTTGGTAAAACAGCCTAGAAATGTATAGTTAGACTAGCAACATTAGACCCCCCGTGAATGTCCATGCCTCACTTTCATTTTCACAAGTACATGAAACGACAAGTCTTCATTTGTTGCTGTTTATTGTGGAGTTAATTTGAACAAATAATTATATCAAATAAACAAAATCAAACAACTTTGGCCACCAAACACACTCAAGGTAAAGTCTAAAAACCATGTGGTCCCAGCAGGCCCTTCTCCAGTTGGCCACACCCAGAACTTTAAGCTTCTTCTGGCCTGCAGGGGGTCCAAATATCCAAAATGAAAGAAATCATGTTTAACAACATAAACCTTAAAATAAAGTAAACAAATGGCTCCTACATGCTGTTTCGAAAGACATATTTGAAGTAAAGTTATGTTTTTGCTAACAGAAAGTTATGATTTTGTTAGCAGGAAGTTGCTAGGCATCAGAGCCACGCATATTTAAAAATCACAGGGAAAAATAGCAGCTACTTAAATGCATGCGGTCATTTTGACTGCTATGATAGACTGTTATGATTTACCATGATAGTAAATATTCATAGCTTTTTGTGTTTTGTATTTTTAATAAAATAACTATGTTAGAAAGAAATATATTTAGGAAAAGCCAGGGTATTATAGATATGTCTGTTTTATTTCAACAAAATTATTAAGTTGCAAAAATTAAAAAATGGTCGAAATGACCCCATCGGTAGTTCTAATGTTCAGGTGAAGTCCAAAATGTTTGCATGTTTTTTTCCTATTTAAAGATTCTAGAGATTTTGAAGAGAGGCAAGAGAGTTTCACTTTCTTTAGCCTGATTTATAGTTCTGTGTCGAGTGTTTACCTGACACCACAGTGCATACCTTGCACCGTGTTAGTGTGCTAGTATGCAGTGGGATTTCTATGTTCCACTTTATCACTTTTCTTTGCTGATGTTTTGAGTTTACTCCAGAAATGCTACTGTAACAACAGCTCAAACTTACTCTTACTCAGGGAGAAAGAGGCGGGAACTGGCAAATGTTAAACAATTTTAATCATAAAATAAACAGAAGACAAAAAAGTATCCATCCGGAGCTCCTGTTCAGGACTCAAGAGTTGTAAAACTCTCGCTCTTGGCCCCGCCCACACTTAACACCACCACCAAGCCGGCCAATCTAATTGTGCGCTTCATGTCATTGCTACTTGTAGTTACAGTTTTTGGTAGGGTCTGGCAAAGAGTATGTGAAATCTACACCAAATCTACATGGACTTGATGCAGAATAACGAAGTGGCTTTTATCAAGGAGCTGTGGGATTATCCCAAGTGATTTAAAGTTTACTTCAGGATGTCAGTGGCTCAGTTTGATGCTTTGCTAGTGAATTTAGGAGCCACATCAATAAAAGAAGACCACAATCTGTTTTCATATTCCATCTCTTTGTACTCTCCACTTTGTTTGTCATCAAGTACTTTGTGCTGCGAAACAAAGTAAATCAAATCAGACACCATTCTAAATTTTGCCATTCACTGGAATACAGTGGCTCTGAATTGCCAAAACACTTCTTAGGATTCTTGTTATATGCAAAGAAAAAAAACACAAATTTATGACAGATGAAAGTTAAGGAGGCAGTTTAGTGTAAAGTGTAAAGTTTGCATTTATTTTTTAACGTGTGAAAGAGTTTTCCAGACTGTGTGTAAGGACATTTAGTGCAAGGCTACCTACAGTGCATCCGGAAAGTATTCATAGCGCTTCACTTTTTCCACAATTTTTTATGCTACAGTCTTATTTCAAAATTGATTAAATTAACTTATTCTTTGGGAATTTTTGTCCATTCCTCTTTGCAGTACCTCTCAAGCTCTATCAGGTTGAATGGGAAGCGACGATGTACAGCCATTTTCAGATGTCCCCAGAGATGTTCAATAGGATTTAGGTCTGGGCTCTGGCTGGGCTACTCAAGGACATTCACAGAGTTGTTGTGAAGCCACTCCATTGATATTTTGGCAGTGTGCTTTAGGTCTGGAAGATGAACCGTCACCTCAGTCTGAGGTCAAGAGCACACTGAAGCAGGTTTTCATTCAGGATGTCTCTGTACATTGCTGCATTCATCTTTCCCTCTATCCTGACTAGTCTTCCAGTTCCTGTTGCTGAAAAACATCCCCACAGCATGATGATGCCACCACCATGCTTCACTGTAGGGATGGTATTAGCCTGGTGATGCCTGGTTTTCTCCAAAAGTAACGCCTGGCATTCACTCTAAAGAGTTCAATTTTAGTCTCATCAGACCAGAGAATTTTGTTTCTTATGGTCTGAGAGTCCGTCAGATGCCTTTTGGCAAGTTCCAGGCGGGGAGTGGCTTCCGTCTGGCCACTCAACCATACAGGCCTGATTGGTGGATTGCTGTACAGATGGTTGTCCTTCTGTAAGGTTCTCCTCTCTCCATAGAAGAACGCTGGAGCTCAGACAGAGTGACCATCGAGTTACTGGTCACCTCCCTGACTAAGGCCCTTTACCCCCAATCGCTCATCTTAGATGGCCAGCCAGCTCCAGGAAGAGTCTTGGGGGTTTCAAACATCTTCCACTTACGGATGATGGAGGCCACTGTGCTCGTTGGAAGTTTCAGAGCAGCAGAAATTTTTCTGTAACCTTACCCAGCCTTGTGCCTCAAGACAATCCTGTCTCTGAGGTCTACAGACAATTCCTTTGTCTTCATGCTTGGTTTGTGCTTTGGCATGCACTGTCAACCCTGGGACCTTATATAGACAGGTGTATGCCTTTCAAATCATGTCCAATCAACTGAATTTACCACAGGTGAACTCCAATGAAGCTGCTGAAACATCTCAAGAATGATCAGTGGAAACAGAATGTACCTGAGCTCAATTTAGAGCTTCAAGCCAAAGGCTGTGAATACTTATGTACTGTGGTAGACTTTTCAGTACTTTGGTACTTATAGACTTAGGTATTGTGTTTGGAATTTTGAGTAAATAAATGAATTTAATCCATTTTGGAATAAGGCTGTAGCATAAAAAAATGTGGAAAAAGTTAAGCGCTATGAATACTTTCCGGATGCACGGTACTAAATAAATAGAAAATCAAATGACTTTATCATGATTACACAAAAAAATGTAACGACATATTGTCATGATTCAAAATGTCATTTAATTTCAAGCCTAAAACATCCAGATGATACTGTAATGTATTTTGGGAGTTAAGATGTCTATGTGTTTGTTTGTGTGTGTGCGCAGTGCTGGCGTTGGGAGGACAGGTGTATTTATCACTCTCAGTATAGTGTTGGAGAGGATGCGTTATGAGGGAGTTGTCGATATCTTCCAGACTGTCAAAATGTTGCGAACTCAAAGACCAGCCATGGTGCAGACAGAGGTAAGCCTGTCTTTCTGTCTGTTTATACTTCAGTGAATAATTTGATAATTCCTTTAGATTACAAGTTAACCATTTTTCAAACAGCTGTGTTTTTTTGTTGAAGTTACATACTTTCTCCTATTGTAGCTTAACATTGCAATGCTGTTTGTACTTTCCCAGCAAGCACAGGACTTCAACATGACAAAAGATTGATGCTGTACCCTAACGTCGTGGGGATGTTGCATTTTGTTTAAAAATGAAAATCGGGTTGACATCAGAACCCAACGTCAGGCCGACGTCAATGTCCAACGTCCAACCTAAAATCAACCAAATATCAACGTCTAATGATTTTATAGCTTGACGTTGTGTGGACGTTACCACTATGATGTCATGTTGGATTTTAGTTGCCAAACCTGACGAATAAATGTCAGTATTTGACGTCAACATGACATTGGTTTAAGATGTTGGCTCGACGTTGGATTTTGGTCACTTTCCAACACAACCTAATATCAATCAAATGTCAACGTCAATTGACGTCATTATTGGACATCAAAACAATGTTATCCTTAGAACCTGGCTAGACATTTTGGTCACCCAACATCACGACCTAAATCTAACTATATATTAATGTCTTATGACGTTGTGTGCCTGCTGGGTTGATTCTCCCTAGAACATTTTGCTTTATTTAAAAAAAATTACTTCAATGGCATGTTTTTGTCTTGTTATTTTAGCTTTAAATCTATTTTATTTATCTTATTTTGTTACAGATTTTAATTTTATTTCCTATTACTGACTATTAATCTCATAGTTGTGAATATTCTCACAATTGTGATTTTATTTATAATTCTAACTTGCTTACAATTTACTCCATTTCTTGTTACTGTGACCTTTTTAGCTCATAATAGCGTCTATTTTTACGATTATGACTATATCTCATATTTTTTGTGTAACTTTTTTGCTCAAAATTGAATTTCTATCTTTCAGCTGTGGCTTAGCTCATAATTCCAACTTTATTTCGATCAACTGACACTTTTATAATAGTGACTTCAGAGCTCATAATTGCATCGATTTTTACAATTATGACTATATTTCATATTTATGATTTCATCTATTGCATTTGTGACTTTTTAGCTCAGAATTTCAGCTTTTTTATTATTATGACTTAGCTCATGATTACAACTTTACTTCTTTTCTTTTTTGCTATTGTGACTTCAGAGCTCAAAGTCCCATCTATTTTTTTACAATTATGACTTTATATCACATAATTTCATGTATTGTTTTTGAGACTTTTAGCTCAGAATTGCATCTAAATTGTGGCTTAGCTCATAATTCCAACTTACAATTGACTTTTTTTGCTATTATAACTTCAGAGCTCATGATTGCATCTATTTTTACAATTATGACTACCTATCGCATATTTATAATCTTATTGTTTTTATGACTGTTTAGTTGTTGTTTTTTTACAATTTTACAAGCACATCATTTCATCTATTATTTACAATTGTGACATAGCTCATCGATACAACTTTATTTCTTACATCTGACTTTGTTTTATTATAGTGACTTCAGAGCTCATAATTACCATGTTTGGTAATCTCATAATTCTGACTTTATCACAGCTACTAACTATTTTATTTATTACAATTGTCACTTTATACCATATAATAGCATCTATTATTTTTTTACAATCACGACTTTCTCTCAGTTTCACTTTACTTTGAGGTGTAAACCGGTTTCAGATCCCAATCAAATAATGTTTGCATGTGTTTTTCTCCCTCCATAGGAGCAGTACCAGTTCTGTTATCGAGCAGGGCTGGAATACCTGGGCAGTTTTGATCACTATGCAACATAAAACCTTCCCCTGGACCAAGAGCCACCTCATCATCATCATCACCACCACCACCACCACAACATCACAGCGAGACCTGCGTCTGATCAATCCGACAGCTTCTTTCTGCTGCTCAAGAGTCTGTTTGATTCCTCCAGACAGCACACAGTTTAACAGTCAGCCAGAGAGGTCAGCTGCGATACTGCATTGTCGCTACAAATTGCAGCTCCAGTCATAGAACTGAAAGTTGTCAAGTCATATTGGGACTGGAGGAAACCGGTATGTGCTGTCTGGACCAATTCAATAGACCAGTGAGACTCCGAAAGCATTAGAAGAGACAACAATCAAACAGTTGAATGCTACTTTATACTTGTCCGAATTTATTTACCACCAGACCCCCCGCCAAAAAAAAAAAAACAGTCGTGTTTATAACGGGATGCAGTCCGAGTGTAGAGTTGCCACTGTTTTTAGTCACCAGTTTGTATAACGAATCCACCAACTCACTTGTTTAAGTGATTCGTACAAAATGAAATTCAACAATACACCCTAAGTATTGGTGCTTATGCCAGTTTCCTGTTTGTTTATCTGTAGCGCACACACACACACGAGCGTAGATATATACGTACATATCTATCACAGATTTAAGACGAGAAAAAATTAACAAGTTAAAATGGAGATTTGTCTCAAAAGCTGTGCAATATTGAACGTGATTATTGAACGCACCTTCGAGTTTTAAGACACTCAAGTATTAGAGATATTCTCACTGTAATTATATCGTCTCATTAATCCTATATAATATAAAGTATAAAATAAAATGGTATTACGCATATTGGCACATATAAATATACATATATATATATATCTAAAGCGTCAATGTATTGAGTGATATTTATACTATGTGAGTGAGGTACTTGTCAGTTGCACATACGTTAAGAAAAGTACTGATTGCAGTAAAACAGATTTTTATTTTCACTACTGTTGACCAAAACAACTATTTTAGAAGTTTTGTTAGACGTTCGAAGGCTGAATGGCACCAGACTCGCTACAACAGAAGGTTGACGTGTTCAGAAACAATAACATAATGGATCATTCGACACTGGTAGTGCCTTATCATAGTCACATGTTTAAAATGGTTCGCTATTAAAGTTATACGTTTCACATTTATGGATATGAATCTGCTTTTATGTACTAAATAAATAAATAAATAAATACTAGCTATTTCCGCCAGAGTGAATTTTACTATATATTTCACACCAAGCACCAAGGCGGTTTGTTCGTTCAAGTGAAGTACTGCCAAGACGACTAGACAATTATATTATGGAAAGCCAATACGTGTCTATTTTCGAGAGGACACACGTTTATTGTATCTATAATGGGCCAAGAGATCTCCATATTCCATTACATGTGTTCGGAATATCATAGTATCAATTATTTGTATTTGAAAATCAGTATTGAAAAAAGACATAGTTTTGCGTTTCAGTCCACACTGCTGCAGATAACGCTCATTTCTGAATGTTAATATCTGTATTTTTGTTAATAGTATCGCATTGTCAAAGAGGCAATGTTTTTTTTCCCCAATCTCACGGCAGTTCGTAATGTTTTCATTTAGTGGCTAATTCGTATTAATTTGTACATTCGCATTTGTACATTTTAGTGTGATTTTCTCATCCCCCAAAGTGTGGTTGACCTACTTTTAAAAATTGACTGTTTTCATATGAATGAAATAGGATTATCCAACGCGATCTCATGGTAATTCGTAACTTATTGATTTAGTGGCTATTTCGTACAATCTTATTCGTACAGTTTAGTACGTTTTGCTTATCCCCCGATGTTTAGGGGTGGGGTGGGGTGGGGTTGGGTGCCATGCCTCCTTTTAAAATTGGACATTTGGGGCACACGTTTATTGTATCTATAATGGACCAAGAGATCTCCATATTCCATTACATGTGTTCGGAATGTCATAGTATCAATTATTTATATTTGAAAATCCGTATTGAAACAAGACATAGTTTTGCGTTTCATCCATACTGCTGCAGGAAACGCTCATTTCTGAATGTTAATGTCTGTATTTTTGTTAATAGTATCACGTTGTCAGAGGCGATGTAAAAAAACATAATAAATAATGTTTTCATTTAGTGGATAATTCATATTAATTTGTTCGTTCTCATTCATACATTTAAGTGTGATTTGCTCATCCCCCAAAGTGGGGTTGATCTGCTTTTAAAAATTGTACGTTTTCATATGAATGAAATTGGATTATTCAACATGATCTCACAGCAAGTCATAACTTATTGAATTAGTGGCTAATTCATATGAATTCGTACAATTTAGTACGTTTTGCACATCCCCCAATGACGGTTGGGTTTAGGGGCGGGGTTGGGTGCCACGCCTCCTTTTTAAAATTGTACATTTTCATACATTGGAACTTGTACGAATTAGTAGGGATGGCTGACGTGAAACTGCATTTGACTGACAGGCTCAGGATAAAACTCTGTCTCTTATAGCCTAGTGGACCGTGCGTGTGCACGTTGTTACTGTGGTGCAAATGGCTTTTGGGTTCGAATCCCAACCTGTACAAATACTTAGAAATTATGATTTTATGTATTTTAATAATGTTACTGTTTTATGGTGTAGTCTAGAATGGATACAGCTGTGGATTCGCCATCAATATAGCATCATTTTTGTAACTCTGTATAACAATAATTATTTTTACAGTACTGTAATGGTTGGGTTTCGGGTTGGGGTAGACGTTAACAAAATACAATAAATGGGAAATTTAATGAATGATATAAATAATTCTCGTTAACTTCCGGCCGCAATCGTATCTGATCTAGCAACAACCCTGTTTTATGACCAAAACTAGACATATTTATTCACAAAGTGTTCATTTGAATGTCAGACCAATGTTAAAACAAAATACATTACAAAAACAGAGCATTTCAAACCTAACATCTATAGCTGCATCATCCTGGGTTCAAACCTATTTTTGCTGCATGCTAATTAGGAACTCCCATCGCTCCACTAAATCACTTGAAGCTTCAACTCTACAACGTGGGGTTTGATACCTCAATTTGCTGAACTGTTTCTATGCTGACGCTGTTCCAGTGCAATACATTAAAAATTATCACTAGGTGTCACTGTAGAGTGGGATTTCAAAACATTTCGAAGCTTCGACACATTTGCTTTGACTGTTTCAGTGTTTCATAAAACCTCGCTTTGCCCACCACTACAAATTAGCCACTAAACTGACAATACGTAAAATAGTTACGTTTCCTTGTGAGATCAGGCTGGATTATCCTCTTTTCTGACAATATCTAAAATAGTTACGTTTCCTCGTGAGATCAGGCTGGATTATCCTCTTTTCTGACAATATCTAAAATAGTTACGTTTCCTCGTGAGATCAGATGAGATTTTTTTTATACATTTGAAAGGGGGGATTTCTAAAAGCTTGTTGCTTAAAACTAACTAAAGTTAAAACTTTAAGGCCCAGTTTCACAAACAGGGCTTAGCTTAATCCAGGACTAGACCTTAGTTAAATTAGGCTATTTAAGCCACATTATTAAAAACAGCCTTAGAAAAATACATTACTAATGTGCACCTGTAGACAAAAAATGACACTGGCATATTTTAAGACATCTCACTGCAAGTTATTTTCAGTTGAGACAGCTCAAACATGCAATTTAATCCATGACTAGCCTTAAACCTTGTTTGTGAAACCGGGGGTAAAAGTTTCATCATAAGTTTGATCCAGAATTTGATTCCTAAACGCATGAAAAACGAGACCTAGCGCTCAGAAATAAAAATGGCCCATGTACGGTTCATGACAGTCTGGTTGTGGTTTTGGAAATGGCTGCACTCTTGTTCTATGCACTAACCCTTACACTTTCTTCAACACAGAATGTTCTTTGTAATGAATGAGATGAATTTCACAGTGTCGCTCACAGTGTGTGCATGTTAAGACAAAAACAAAAAGTTTTGGTTCCAAAGCTTAAGACAGTATGCGCATAATGTTATTGTTGTACTTTAGATAACAGGGTGGTCTTATATGAGTGGTTTTTCCTTCTAGTCCAGTGGTAATAGTCTTCATTTAGTAATTCCCAAGGAAGTCTGGTCACCGAAAACTTCAGCTTATTTCACTTTCGGTGGAAGGAAATGTTTCGATTTCTTTGCAGCCTTTTTTTATACCAGATTTGAGTTAGTTGTATTTGAGATTCTAACTTACAAATCTTCCGCTATCTACCTTGTTTATTTTAGTACACTTTACAGCATATTCTTATCATCAGAACCAAGTTTCAGGGTTTTTCAAATTTCAACTTTTGTTGAAACTAGCTATGCTTATTTTTTCAAGAGGATATATATATATATATCAATTATTAGCATTTGTTTAATGGGACATTCTCTGCTAATCTCAATGTCAGTGTTTTGAGGAAAAGAAGAACAAAAAACATCTATTTTCCAGTGCATGACAGTCCCCATTTGTACAATGCGAAGGCACCGTCTGATTTTGATGATTCATGACTATGACATTGTTCCATGTGAAAAATAAACTAGCACAATCTATATCATGTAATCTGACCAAATATGCATTGTATCACCATTTTCATATTGTCAGATGTTGTGAGTGGTTTTACAATTTCACCCATCGATTAATGTGAAACACAAAAGGGAAATCTTTTACCTCTGATTTTGTAGTAAATGTAAATATTTCAGAGGACGTTTTCTTTTTTTAATTTTCCTACTTTATGTTATAAGGACAGATGTGTGAGAATACAATTGTATTGGAAAAGTTTTATTTGTTACAAATAAAATGGTAAGAATAGCGCAGCGTGTCTTTATTTGCTTTTGATTTAAGAGATTTTTTCCATTTCTCATAGTAAGTGTGATTAGTTTATATTTACCAACCACAGCAAGAATACTCAAATACTGTAATGCACAAAGTCCACTGTATCATATTTGATAAGTACACTTCTAAGTACTTTGCATGATCTTTTAGAAATATTTGTAAATTGTTCTAATTTTTGAAGAGTTTTTGAGAGTTTTGACCTCTTTACTGCTTTATAAAGCAGATGTACAGTAAGAACTGGTGTAATATTATTAGCATTTGAAGTGTTCAAAACTATAGTAATTGTTTATTTGACACCAAGCAATTGTTGCTTCTTTTTACATTCTTACTAGACTTTTACTCAAAAAAAAAATAGACATTTTCTTTGGGTGGGAATGGTTGCGTTTAGTGTAATTTACGTCATAATTTTACATTGTTGATTTAAAAGACGATCGATCAGGGGATTTTGTGGAAATTTACAACTATGAACATCAGAAAAACATTTAATAAAAGCACGATGTAGACCTGAACAGTGCAGTGGCTTATTTATATCCAAAGAAAAAAAAAAGATATCCAACGATGCCTTGTCAAGTTGAAATAAATCTATTTTTCAAACTAATGATAGGAGAGATAGCAAAAGTCTGTGATTTATTTGAATTATTTAGCCTGACATGTTTACTGTTCCAAAATTTTTCTCAAAAATCAGATTCTCTGAAATCTGAAGCCCGACATTTAAAAAGAGCATATTTTAGAGCAGTGATCATAATACCAAGAAATATTTTTATCCAGGGTTATCATATCGTCAGAATCTTATACCAGCCCATGCTAGCTGTTATAAATTAGTTATTAAAACTATGTAAATAAATAAACATTTTGTAAAAAAAAAAAAAAAAAAAAAATCTCCGCTAAGGCACTTTCTGGAACTATTTTGAAAAAAAAATTACAATTTTCACAGGAGGGCTAGGACAAATAAAAACACAATTCAATGTTTAGAGAGAATATTTAATTTAGTATGACCTGCAAACTCATCTGAAAACAACGATCTAAAGGATAAACTTACAAATAGAAAAAAAAAAAAAAAGACCGTTGTTCTGAATGGCAGCTGGCTTGACCAGAGTGCAACACGTAATTAAAATAAGTCTTCTTTGTTCAATAACCCTGCTAAAACACATAACATTCCAACAAACAGGCATACGGTTACAATATTGTCTATTTTAAACTAGTAAACTAAAGTTTATAACTATAGTTTAAAATAGATTAAAGTGGGCCACGCTGATTCCACCCACTATAACCCTGGCAGCAGGTTCCACTACTGACCCCCCGTGTTTTCCTGAGGGTCCTCAGAGCCCCGTATAGCACCCTGTCAAAGCGTGCACGAGCTAACCAGGCGCCAGTCCTAACATTTTGAGGAACAAACACTAGTATTCTTCGCGATATTGCGTTGACGTACGCAAACCGCGAAGAACTGCCCCATAGCCGGGCCGAGTGAAGCGGACTTCGTACCGTCGGTATTGAACTCACCTTGGTCAAGTACAAACATTAACATGAGGAAACTGATGAAACAAAGAGAACTGTTGAGCTTTAAGAGAAGCCAGATGGAATGTTTAGAACACGACGTCACTGGCTGAGAATTACGTCAATCTCGTTGTAAGTGCTGAAGCATTTCAGATAGATTAACAAACACACTCACAGGCCTACTATATATATATATATATATATATATATATATATATATATATAGTATATATACTATATATCTCAGTGGTGTAGTCCTAAAAAAAAAGTGGTGTACTATTACCCACCCAACCCAAATTTTAAAAGTAGGCAAAGAAACGACAAAACTAATATATATATTTTTTTTTTTTTTTACATAAGTTACCTGTAACTATTGAAAGAAAAAACAAATATTATGGAAGTCAATGGTTACAGGTGTCCAGCTTTCTTCAAAATGGTAAAGGTTGAGTAAAGGATGAAAATTTTACTTTTTTTGAATGAACTATCCATTAAAAAAGGAAAAATATTTAAACAAATTTGTTCATTTTAAAGTGAGATGCTAATAGCCTAATCCTATTCAATGATTTATGCTTAATAGTGCCCCCAGCAGACCCGGAGATTGGCTGAGTATATTAAGCTGTGGTAAAACCTGGGTAAAAGCCAACTGTTTAACTCTAAAGGGACTTGTAAAATGAGCCTATATAATTAATATAACAATATATATATATTTTTTTTATCAGGAAAATAAAAAGTTTTTTTCTTCAAAAACTCAAATACTAGCCTATACTCAAGTATTTTTCCATGTTTTAAATAGAACTGCCACTTTTATAATTCAAAATGGCATAAATATAAACATATTAAAAAATGTACAGGCTAATTTACATATTTCACTATCATAATATAAGTCATAATAGGAAATAATTTTTAACAAAATACAACACAATGTTTCACTCTGATATGCTGTTAAAATGAGTACATTCACTGAGTGGTTCTGTCACTGTGTTTAATCCTGTGCATGAATGTATGATATATAATGCCACATGCACTGTAATGTGTTTTATAATCATAGTTTATTGATAAATGTTCATTAAGAGTTGCATTTTCGCTGGAGGAAACAGCTGTGATGATGAGGGGAGCGCCGAGGAAACAGTAGATGGGAAACCCGATTGGTACATGTGATACAAGTGTTTATATGGCAAAGAACTGCAAATATGCAGATATTATAACAATCTATAGATAAACACACCTTCTGCTCTCACTCTGCAAAGCTGTGGTTTGCTGATTAAACGAAAAACGAGTTGAAAACGGAGGAGCGGAAGTCTGCCGCCGTTTTCATATCAAAATTAAAGGGGACTAAGGTGATCATTTATAGCGTCAGGGGCGCAACTACCCATTTACTGAGGGGTATGCGGGTTCAAGTTTTGCCCCCCCCCCCCCCCCCCCCATCCCCCATCCCCCATATTAAGCATGTTAAGTCACAAAGAATTCCATCTCATCCCACCCTAAATTTCTTCTCGATTCCATTTTCCTCACTAAATGATTATAGCACCTTGACATGCCTTGCCTTTGTATTTTTTGTACATTTGTCGTAACTAAATGATAGATAGGAGTCCTAAAGGGCAAAAGAACTTAAACCTCTCACAGTATGCATGTAAGAAGTTATTGCATTTTTAAGGTCTGTCTTTGCATAAACAATTGATTGAAACTGCTATTACACCTCTCACAAAGTCAAATAAAAAAGAGAGTAAAATGTTTAATGTAAAAAATAAACAGAGACAAACTGCCTGACATGTTCTATTTTATCAAAATGTTATGGGCAAACGTTTTTGGAACTAAATTGAATTAGTTTTGAGCACAAAAAGTTAACAAAAGGCCTGATGTATCAGTATGATACATAATAAATTTATAAAAACATCTATATGGTATAAAAATGAATCTTGATAGAAGGATTAATAAACATCTCAGTTCCAAAAATTGTGAATATTCTGACTATTTGTTCATGTGTCAGTTTTAACAGGGTTAAGAATCATTATAATCAAGTATATAACATTTATATAGAGAAATTTTTAATCCAAATATTATTTTCTATTTTGTCTGAAATATATTCAGTAGCCCACAGTAGGATTTTTAGCCCATCATTGAGTCTATGTATTTACTTAAGTAAATGTGTGTAAATTTATATTTACTCAGTTTTTAAATTAATTTCACTAATATTATTGTAATATAACAATAGTAATATTAAAATGTCCATATTATTTATTTACAATACAGTTTGTAAAGTAATATTTTCTGCCTTTTAGTAGATATATTATATGACTAACTTGCTTTGTTTACCAAATAAGCGGATCTAATTTGATTTGCATTGTAAACATTAAATAAGAGTTAAAAAGGTATTATTGTTTACTTCATATATACAGTATATATATATATATATATATATATATATATATATATATATATATATATATATATATATATATATATATATATATATATATATATATATGTTTTAGTTATGGTAATCCTAAAATCATTCTGCATAAATCCGCAGATTTTTTACAAAATTCTCAGCAGAAATAGCAAAAAATATCTGCACATTCTGTCTGGCCCTAATATTTAGGTCTGTACTTATAAACATACATTTTGTGTGATCCCTCTTATTTTGGCAAATTAATTAATTAATAAATAATAATAAAGAAAATTTTTCAGATTATTCTTATAACTTTTAACTTATAACGTGTGTGTCAACGTATGCAACTCATACCTATAAACTCTCTCGTTTTTGCCGTAATAATTCTAACGTATTTTACCAATCTATCCACTCTTCTGTGTGTGTTTTCCCGTATTTCTCCCGCATTTGTAATGTTTCTATGAAAAGTGAAAGTAGCAGCTACCGAGTTGATCTCAAATGTGATTGCAAGAACTGTTTAAGAGAAATATGCTTTCCCATTATTTTGGATTGACAGCACGTTGAAATTAATATAAAAACGGCCGCATTCAACGTCCTTTCCAGTAAAGCTTTATGCGTCGATCGCCGCCCTTATGCAGCCTCTGATCAGTAAATTCCAGTATAATGGTGCTGACTGACGGACGCGCTCCATAGTGATAAAGACGGCTTCTACACGCGATTTGAATGAATGAAAGCGGATACTTTGAGTGTCGGGTTTGTGAACAGACAAATACACTCAATAATATGTAAACATGTTTCATTTTAAACACAATTGATGGAAGTATGCGATTTCGGACGCAGTGCAGGTGTGTCTGCGTCACTGCCCCCCTCCCTGGACAAAACTACCTCGTCTGCATTTATGTTAAGTAAAAGCCCATGCAGTGACTGGGTGGCGATAATGAATAATTAATGATATGGCGGCCTGTCGCTCCCAAAAACATTAGAAGTTGATTAAAAGTATGGGAATAAAAGTGTGGGTTAAGCTTACCGATCTCTTATTATCCAATTTGTCATGGCAGTTTTAATTTTAAGGCATTGTTTGTTCTTTTTTTTAGTTTTCTATTTTGCGCTCCACGTCTCTTCACTCTTCTCTCTATTTACAACATGTGACTGTAACCGAGCAACGGATCAATCAAATGGTCAAAGAAAGGAGGAGGGGTGGTATAATTTTTTATTTAATTAAATACAATATTATACTAATATAAAACGCAGAATAAACATTTTAACCAAAAATATTTATTTATTTTTATTATTTGAAACTTTTTAATAAGGATAATTTCAAAAATAGTTTTGGCACAATGGCGCCCCCCCATGTGTGGCGCCCCTATGCGCCGCATATACTGCATACCCCCTTTTTGCGCCACTGTATAGCGTACAGTTCATGAGGAAATCGCAAAACATTTCGAGGGACTGAATAGAAATATAGGGGGCTAAAGCGATGCCCATGCTTTTTTAAAATAATTTTACCTCAGTGTTTTAGCGAGACATCATTAAGTTGACTTGTCGTCGTTATCGAAAAACTCCCGAAATTGTCTCACAGCTGCTGCGGTCGTCAGGCGGCGGGGAATGGCGCAAACTAAACAAAAATCCACTGATTGCAACAAATAAGATGCAAGTAAAAAAAACATTTGGTATACAGTTAAAGGGGACGCGAATACACGTAAATTAGGGAAGTCTAATCAGAAAAACAAGTGAGTATACCGAGGGTATACGCAATTATTGATCCTCAGAAGTCGTAATACCCAAACAGCTCATGGAAAAAAGTAGGCATACGGAGTATACGTGCGTATAGCCCGGACTACACCACTGATATATATATATATATTCCCCCTTTGTGAGGAAAAACTTTTGGAGTTTTTTAAACGCTGTTCGTAATTTCTTATTGCGGCGGATTTAAACAATTATAAACAACATAAAACAAACATTTCGATGCTCTGATAGCGATTTCTATATAGAACAATCACTTCCTGTCCCCCATCTGAATTTTGCGCGTCGTCAATGACTGCAGCTGGAAATTACTGAAACTGATGAGGGAAAACGTTAGCCTACTGTAGGCCTTTACTTATATAGGCTGTCTTACAGAATATTTTAAGGCACATAATATGCATTTTATCTATGTATTTTAAACTAGCCTACAACATCCCTTAATCAAGTTGTAAGCTTCATACATTTTGGACACAATAAATGACCAAATTTGCTCCGATTCCCCCTCTCAATGAAACGTTTCTATATTTCATAGCTTTTTAGACGCAACAAAAAAACACAATTTATTAAATGTTTTGTTCAATTTAAGTATAATTAAAATGGTGATTTATGTTTTTCAGACAAGGCTCTACATAGCTAAACAATTCTCAATTACAAAAATTGAAGGTACTTTTTAAATAGGCTATTCTTTTTTACACTATGATATCCTTTATTCTGATTGCCTCAATAAAAGCTTTTAGCGCCCCCTAAAGTCAATTCAGCACTTGACCAACACTCTTAAAAAAAGGTTGCGGTGTTTGGGTGGTTCAAAAGACCAAAAGTTAGATTATTATTATTATTATATTAGAATTTTCTTATTCAAATGACCAAATTCTGACTGAGAAAAGTTGAATGCACTGGCCAGTTTGTTATTTGGCTTCAGTTTTAACAGCAAAAAATAAATATAAAAAAGATTTCTACGTAATGATAGACAATAATAAATTTGTATTATAAATATAAGGTGCTTTTCATATTTCTTTATTCTAAATTATCATTATTTATAAAACTAACATAAAACTTACAGTTTAAATGCACATTTGTAAATAAACACTTAAAATAGTAAAATATTATGGTAAGCAATTTGACAAAATGATTGAAAATATTTTTTGGTACATTAAAAAGTCTGGTTATGATTTATTGGTTACCATCCAACAAGATAATCCAGCAAAAATGAGTTCCTAAAATGTCACTAAAATGCAATATTTATACCTCAAAATTTAATAGAAAATCAGGCGAATCAAAACGATTCAGTTTTTCAGAAAGAAAATAAGCAGCACTTCCTACAGGCCTGGTAGTGTAATGTTAAAAGAATGTTTATTAACTGATAAAAAGAAAGTTTAATAAAGACTTCGGCTTATTTTAGCCATGGTGCAAATGTAACAGGTCTTATATATCAGTTTTAACCTCCTAGGGCCCGAGTGTCCACATACGTGGACAGCACATTTTTACCTCTTAAGTGGCTATTTAAAATAGTTTGGATGTTTTATATTTTGTTACAGACATAGTGTCATCCTGCAACTGTTTTGCAGCATATGAAAAGTCCCAAACCCTATTTTTAACTCTCCAAAATGGGGGGGGGGGGGGGGGGGGGGGGGGGGGGGATGATGTTTTTAATCTCTGATAGTCAAAGCAAGTTCAAAAAAAAAATAATTCTCTGTTATATATGCATTTAAAAACATTCAGGAAAAAGTGTTTTATTTAAATTCGGACCACGAGTCCACATATATGGACATCATTTTTCTCCAAAAGTACATCATATCAAAAGATGATACTCAGGTTTTATTCTAATTAGGTTCCAATAAGCTCAAATAGCAAAGAAAAAATAAACACCTTGGGCCTACAAGATGGAGCACAGGCGGTAGTTTTTCTGTAATTCACAAAGTGAATGAAATTATTGGTGGGGACATTTCAATGGTTGGTGGATATATTGGTGGAGACGTGTCCCCTTCATCCATGCTAAATCTACGTCCCTGATGTACAAGCACACATTTATAGATTTCTATTATAAAAATAAAAAAAGACATACTGACCGGTTTATTCATTTTAAGCATATCAACATCATACCATGGGAATTGATTTTAAATCATCCATGGAAACTATGTTACAAACGTTACACTTTCACAAGAAACCTAATAATTAACTTGTTGTCATGACAAATCGAGATCAAATCTATTTTAGAGCTTAGTTTTCTGTGAAATCCTATACAAGCAATCAAAAGCAAAAAGTAGTGTGCTGTTTGACTCAAAACACACCAAATTGTATCCAATTCTGAAATAAATCACTCCTTTCTGAAAAAGCAATGGTTGTATATTTCAATGCACTCATTATTTCACTTCAGTCCTCATCAGCTCATTTAACACACAAACACATGCTCAGTTTCAGAATAATACTCAGGTTTACTACGACACTAGTGCAGATGTCAAGTAAAAAAAAAAAAAAAAGGCCATTACTCGATCACAAGATTTTTGGGCACCAAAAGAACAAATAAAAACACTCACATTGCATTCCCGACTGCTTTAATCAATCAGAGCCAAGTGTGTCCCACTTAGTCTCATTCAAGCAGGAATCAGCCGTATAAAACACACCTGCACTGGAGAAATCAGTAAACATTAGATGAGTGGAACGTTCACACATTCACTACCACCATCATCATCATCATCATCATCATCATACAAGCATTGATATTCCAGGAGAAAGCATTCCATAGTTCTCCAAAATAAAAACAATGTGATTTTCTTCTTCTAATTGTAATCATAACATTCAAGTTCATTTCCTATTTTTTTTTTTCCTTTTTGGTTTTCTTACATTAAAACCTCTTTCAGTCTTCTGATTGGCAAAGAGTTAAAAACTGTTAGTGGCAGCCGTGCTGTTCGGTCACATGTGTGTGTTTAAGTCTTGGCCCTTTGAACAGTTCACAGAGTATGAAAAAGGTTTTGCTACAGGCATCTTGAAAAATCTCCCAAAACACAACGCTGAGTAACAATTCCACATTGAACTGAACTTAATGAGAAACAAAACGAAAACTGAGAAGTCTTCTGTCTTGCAGTTTGATTTCTTTAGCTTATCCTTTGAAAAAAAACATCATGTCTGTTCATTTTGTCGTACCAACATTCAAATTTCAATACTGCTGAAAAGGCATAAATAAAAACAGAAAAGAATACAGGATGCTGTATAAAGTCCAGAATAGTATGTGTATAGGTTTTTGCTTCTTCTTTTCTGTTCATGTTTTGAGAGCAGGAAAACACCAAGTATACCCCTGAGATTAAATTAAATTCCCTATGTGTGTGTGTGTGTGTGTTTGAAACAACTTGTTCTACTCGGTGAGCTACGGAAAACTTGAAGGCACAAAAACTGAGGCGTTTCAGCCCCAGAGCTTTACACAGCTGAAGACCCAGTTCACTTGTAACAAATGACTCCAACACTTCACATCAGTACAGACACTGAAGGGAATCATGGTAACAGAAGCAGTGTCCGTGCGGGTCAAGATACTTCAACTTGGGGCTCATAGTGGAAGGATTAAAAAAACAAAAAACAAACAAGAAGTCAAAGTTCATACTTGAGAGGGAGCAAGGCAGTGATTGAAGGTTAAGGGCCAGAATTCAGAGAGGATCTCATAGCTGAGATGCTCTGAGTGAGAGACGCCCTGCATTAAGGCTGGATAATCATGAATCATGGGTAAATGAGAATCAAATCTGCAAGACCACAACAATCAACACGATGATATACCGTAAATGGCATAGTCGTGTTCCTCCTCCTCTTCTTTTTATATGGTTTTAACCCGACATATAACTTTACATATATTCTTTATATATATATTTATATATAGATACACATATTTTTGAAGAAAGAGTATTATATTAAAACAAGGCTTTTCAAAGGTTGTTATGCACAATATATAAATGTATGTTACAAGATATACAAGGGTTTAAGTCACGACGATCATTACAGATACATCCAAGCATTCGACACCATACCTTTGGCTTGAAGATTAGTTTTAACGAAACACAAAAACTGTTGAAACCTGTTCAGACATGAAGAATTGCTATTTTGATGTGAGACGAAGATTTTTTGAAAAAAGTATATTCAAGTTTTACGTTCTTACACTTTTGATAAAAAGTGTGAATTTAACCCCCAAGTCGAGTGATATTAAATTGACAACACGTTGAGAATAATAATAAAAATAAAAAGAGCAGATAATACGATAAACTGGATTTTTCAAGTTTGTCAACACACATGTGCAAGTCAGTATTTATATATATATATATATTTATATAAAAAAAGTAAAACAAACAAACAAAACAAAAATAAAATGCTACAACTCGTACACAAAGCCACAGTCTCGGATCTGGTTCAGATCAGAGTGAAAAGAAGGGCTTTAAAAGTGGCAGGATAAAAGCACCCTCCGCTCCTCTTTCAGTATCTCCGCATGTTCCTCTGGAGAAAAGAGGTGACGGTGGAGTCTACCTGTAGCCTGGAGAGGGTAAAAGACGGCTTGTTTTCCTTCCGTGCCGTTTGAGTCCTGCTATTCCTGATTTACTCGCTGTCGGTCTCCAGCTCTGTGTCGGACCACTCCACTGGCTGCAGCAGGCCGCTCTGCTGGCCGTACTCGATCACCGCTTTATAACAGAAATAGTACTGGTCCCATGTTTGGATGCTGAAGGCACGCTGTGTCCGCATGCGACGCACCGTCTGCTTAATGTCCACTGTTCCGATGTCCTCCAGACGAGAGAGACAAATGTCTAAAGTACAAAAGGTGCCTGTTGGAGAAGAAAACAGAAGCCTGTATAACACACTGTAGTGCAGATAAAACAACAGTTTCACATCTTCATTCTAATAATCATACAACTAGGCACATGATTTCATTCATCACAAAAACACTGCAGGTATAAAAACAAAAAGAACTTTGTATTGCTTTATTGTACATTAAATGCTCAAATAGGGCTGGGCGATAAAATCGGTATCGATATTTATTGACCGAACACCATTGTCAATATCGATAAAAAAAAAATGAAGGCTATAATTTTATTAAAATGTGGCTGCTGAGCATGTGTGCCTTGGAAGCAATGCCAATAAGCTTAGGGTGCAAGTTTGTCATTTCCAATGGAGGTGCACGACTTGCAGAACATGCACATAAGAGCGGCACAAGTGGTGTTTGCATTTTCCAGCCGCCCCTAGTTGAAAACATCTGAACTTTTCCGCATGTCAAAAGCGCACTGCGATTCATGCAAGTAGAACTAACCAATCTGCTTCACATTTTGTATGGAATATACACATTTCAGTAATAATGGCAGACTAATTACCTCAGACAAACACAGAGCACCCAAACACTGCTGTGCTTTTTACTTTTCTCCATAAACTTGTGTTGGAGCTGCAGCAATGGATGTCCGTTTGTCATCCCCTGAGAAAACGCTTGATAGTCGCCTAGTTATGAGAGACGCAGAGGAGCGCGAACGTAAAGCCCATTGTCAAGGAAACCACGCACTCACGCTATTCACTTCAGGTCAGAATGACAACACATGTGAAAATGAGTGCCGTATAGCAGCAGTGAAGAGATTGTAAAAAGGATGTCGCCAGAGTGGCTTTTTGGTTTCTTTTATTGTGCATCCCAGCCACTAGCTCTCCATCTGTATGATTTTTTTAGCATAGGGGGTAATATTATCATTCAACTTCACAATTTGTAATGTATTTGGCTGGTTCCTTTACTTGAAAGCTCAGATTTGATAATCATAATTTGTTTGTTTGTGTACGGAGTTTGAGGTTTAGTGTATCATTATTATTTACACCATTCAGATGTTGATCTACCTTAATGTTTGCTTTGATTGTTCAGTGTTTACGCTTTACCATTGCACACACTTTGTACCATTTTATTTATCAAGTTTAAGAGTCTCTTTAACACTTATGTTTATTTTATTATAAAGAGATGAGATATTTTGTTTAAATATTTTCGTCTTTGACTATTTAAACTATTTGCCTTAGTAATGTTGGTAAATTAAAATAAAGCAGTTAAATAAAAAAAATCCTAATATTCCTAAATGTATTGGTAAAAAATATTCAATAATTATCGATAGATATGAAACATGATATCGTGATAATTTTATTTGCAATATCGTCCAGCCCTATGTTCAAAATAAACATGCTTATTCAGAATAAATTAATCTGCGAATTGATTAAGACCAATAGGTAACATATTTTCATTAGTAAATGAATAAGTAAATCAACTGTGAGAAGTGATTAGTGAATCAACAGTGAGAAAAGCTAGATTTGTTACAGAAGTTGTTATTTTGGTAATTGTTCTTTTTTTAATCTATCTTAACGCCAAAAAGGAATGGACCCTTTTCACATTTCCAGGTTTCTCAGCAGCAGAGGTCATCATAGTTGATAAACTTAGAGTACAGTGAACGAGAGAGCACAACAAATAATTTTTTTACAATCCTGTTTGCTGAAATAATAAAACAAAAAGCCACGATGGTGTTATCAAGACTTTCAGAAAAAGAAAAAAAAATAGTTTGAGTGTGATAATGACAGCCAGAATAGAGAAAAACGTCAAATTTACTCTCAGCCCCATAGACGCTGCATTAGAAACACCTCACATAAGCGGTAAATTGTTTTTGTAATTTGATGCGATGGAATAATACAAGAATAAATGCATTTAAATCTTGACACATTATTTTAATAATCTGAATATTATAAAAACTTCAAGGATTTAAGATACAGATGACCGTTAAATGCGTCATAACAGTGTTGTGAAAAGGGTCCATTATACAAAAGTTAGACAAATATGTTCATTTAATACAAATTACAACTGAACTTCATTGGTTATTAGCGCAATTAAATTAAACTGATATACAGTGATGGAAATAAGTATTTAACCACACTGTGATTTTTCAAGATCTCCTACTTAGAAATCATGGAGGGGTCTAGAATGTTCAGTATAGGTGCAATTCCACTGTGAGAGACAGAATCTAAAAATAAAAATGCAGAAATCACATTGTATGACTTTTTAACAATTTATTTGTAAATTACTGTGTGAAATAAGTATTTGATCACTTGCTTTTCAGCCAAATTTCTGACCCTCAAAGACCTGTTATTTTGCTTTAAAATAGTCCAGCTACACTCTGCTCATGATTCTAATTTAGTAGCACTTGTTTGAGGTCACTAGCTGTCATAAAGACACCTGTGCACCACACAATCAGTCAAAAGTCTAAGTAGCAACATGGCCAAAACCAAAGAGCTGTCAAAAGACACAAGAGATGAAATTGTAGACTTTCATAAAGCTGAAACTGCTACGGGGCAATTGCCAAGAAAGAGCAACTGTTGGAAGAGGCTAATGATGACTGTCAATGTCCTTCAGACTGGGGCCCCACGGAAGATCTCTCCTCGTGGGGTATTAATGATGCCAAGAATGGTCTAGAATCAGTCCAGAATTATGCGGGAGGAGCTGATCAATGCTGTGAAGAGAGCTAGGACCACCGTTTTCAAGGGTACTATCAGTAATACAGTAAGATGTCATGTTTTAAAACCATGCATCGCACGGAAGGTTCCCCTGCTTAAGTTAGCCCATGTCAAGACCTATCTGAAGTTTGCCAGGGACCATCTGGATGGCCCAGAGTATTCATGGGAGAAAGTCCTGTGGTCAGATGAGACCAAAGTAAAACTTTTTGGTCTTAACTCTATTCACCGAATTTGGAGGAAGAAGAATGATGTGTATCATCCCAATAATACCATACCTACAGTGAAGCATGGGGCTGGAAGCATCATGCTCTGGGGTGTTTTTCTGCACATGGGACAGAATGACTGCACTGTATTAAGGAGAGGATGAACGCGGCCATGTATTGTGAGATATTGGGCAAAAACCTCCTTCCCTCAGTCAGAGCATTAAAGATGGGTCGTGGCTGGAACTTCCAACATGACAATGACCCAAAGCACACAGCCAGGAAAACCAAGGAGTGACTTCGTAAGAAGCATAACAAGGTTTTGGAGTGGTCTAGCCAGTCTCCAGAACTAAATCCAATTGAAAATCTTTGGAGGGAGCTGAAACTCCATGTTGCTCAGCGAAAGCCCTGAAACCTGACAGATCTAGAGAAGATCAGTGGGCAAAATCCCTCCTTCAGTGTGTGCAAACCTGGTGATGAACTACAGGAACCCTTTGACCTCTGTAATTGTTAACAAAGGCTTCTGTACTAAATATTTAAAATGCTTGACTCAAGTGATCAAATGCTTATTTGATACAGTAATTTACAAATAAATAGTTTAAAAAATTATATAATGTGATTTCCTGATTTTGTTTTTAGATTCTGTCTCTCACAGTTTAATTGCAATTATGCTGAAAATTCCAGACCCCTCCATGATTTCTAAATAGGAGATTTTGAAAAATCACAGTGTGATTAAATACTTATTTGCCTCACTGTAACTTCAAATTTTAAGTTATAAAAACAAAAAAAACATCAATTAAGAGCAATATAAATGCTGTTCAAGTAGTTTTCCTCATCAATTTAGCTTGAATAACTATTAACAAAAACAGCCTTATAGGAAAGTCTTAACGAAAAATAGGCCCATCGATTTTAATCAATATCTTGGGCCTGAATGTAATTACGTTTCTAAATAAATATGAAGTCATCGAGCATTTTGAGCTGTTACGAACACCACTGCAAAAAACTATTTAAATATTCTTAAAAGACATAACAAAAGATTAGATAAATAATTATTCACAGTGTTATAAAGAGCCCATGATAACAATATCATGTTCATTATAATAATAAAATGTATTAGCGAATATTTATATGTCAACATAACTCTTAAATATATATTTTTCTCTTACAAAAAATACACCCAAGACATTCCTTAACTCACTGGAGTGTTATAGATTACTTCCATTATAGATCAATGTGCTTTTTAAAGCTTTAAAAACTTGGCCATCATTGACTGACAGTACTAAGCTGGTAACTCTAGTGCTCAATATAACTCTGAACTGTGTTCATCTGAAACAAAAAAGGAATATACACTTAGCATGGCTTGAGAGTGTGTAGATTATTGGGTCATTTTCAATTTTGGGTGAACTATTCATTTAAGTGGAGCATCACCTGTTCGGCCGATGCCTGCACTGCAGTGCACCACCACTGGGGGGCCTCCTGGGGGTCCCGTCCAATCAGGATACAGTGTTCGTAATGAGGACTCCTGTCTATGTTTTACTTGTGCCCGGAAATCCAACATGGCCGATGCTGACTTCGGAACACCAAAATCTGGCCAGCTCATGTAGAGATAATGAGACACTTCCCTACATTCCCCTGTCTGAAAACAGAAGAGCCTGTCATTTACATTTCAACAACATTAGGAGGGCCGGTGTCCTGCTGATTTAGCTACAACTTGCTTCAACACACCTGCCAGGAAGTTTCTAGTACATTTAGTAAGAGCTTGCTTAGCTGGTTCAGGCGTGTTTGATTAGGGTTGGAGCAAAACTCAGCAGGACACTGGCCCTACAGGACTGAGTCTGGACACTCCTGGCCTGAATATACTTCTGTAGAAGCAACTTATGGTATCATTTCAAAGGTTTTGCTACAGTAAATAAGCACCTTCAAACAAGCAATGGTCTGAGGTGATTAGACCAGTTTTTGTTTTTACTTGTAAATCTCTGGTTTATTTTCACTCTTTAGTCTGTGAAGGTTTGATATCAGAGTAAAAACAAACCAAGAAGAGTTGTTTGGACGCAACCCAATCATGTTTTTTTCATGTTTAGTAATGTAAGCTGCCCCTTTAACTACCCAATGCATGTGTGCTACTCTTGCTGGATAAATAAAAAAAACTAGATCAATAGATCTAGATTTATTCATGTTTTAATGCCATTCAGCAGCATTGGCTATATTTATGGCAACACTAGTATCAAGTACACAATATTTAATTTACAATCATAAATGTTACTTAATAATCACGCATTGTACAAAAAACATACAAATAACAACACTGATAATAAGTCATATAAGATCTTTCAGTTGGATCAACAATAACCTTTCTAAAATTCCTCCTTTTTCAATATTTCCCTTCAAATATTTCCTGAATAAAAAATGTTTTTTTTTTTAAATGCATTCTATTAAAATGTTTTATCGTCAAAATATTCCTACACAAGTTACAAATAGGTTTCAATAAATATAAGTGTGTAAGTCTTGAGTGGCTAATTCCACATCTTGTATGTAAAACCTGATCATGTCTATTTTCAAAATGGTAATTATTTATTTAATTTACAAATTATTCAAGTTGCTGTTCATATTTATCCCATTCCTCATTAATGTACAGATTCAAAGCAGTTTTTATCGTAATTGTAGGGCTTGCTTATGCCGAGTTAAGACGGCTTGATTTTAGTTTTTGAGAAGGTTTTGAGAAATCACTAATAAATGCCTGAAATCACAGGTAAATCTACACTCGTTCACGTGAGTAACAATCACAGTGTGAACTATCAAAGACGCGATCTTAGAGAATCATCGATGAGTCGCAGACACCCGTCAGATATTTGGCATGCTAAATATCTGGACCTGTTGGAGATTCAAATCATGCCGTGTGAATTTTGTTCTGATTGAAAATAACATCGGCGATCACCTACAGCCATGAGAGAGCAGCATCCACTAGTATGGGTATCTGCAGGCCAGCGTGAGGTTAAGCAAGAAGTTAAGGGCTTACTCACACTATGCTATCCGAACCGTGCCCATGCCCGTTTCCCGGATCGTTTGAGAAGTGTGAGTTCTCTGAATCGGGCTCAGGCACGGTACACTTGGGCGGCCCTGGCCCGGTTGGAAGAGGTGGGCCAGAGCGCGGTTCACTTGGGCTCTGGCGCGGTATGCTTACAGTGTGAGTGCAAGCGTGCCTAAGCCGAAACTGAAAGCGAGACGTGACTTTTAAGGGACTGTATCATATGGATTAATTAATCATTCGTACTGTTTAATGAACGCAAACTGTCGTAGATTATTAAAGACCCAAATCCCTCACTGCACGTCAGCTACGCCTTCAGCAAACCTCCTAATTCCTGCAGCACAAGGACTTTACGATTGTTTATGAGCGTCAAAAGTGGCTGATCTGTTCGGCGAAATATTTGACTGCGTGTCACCACATATCAAACAACTTAAACGATATAACTAAAGAAATCTCCACTGTGCTGAGCGAGAGCGCTTACTGAGGAGCGCATCATCGATGACGTAAGAGCGCCCAGGCCCGAATGTAATGTGAGTGCGGGCCGTCGGGGGGACAATCGTGCCTTGGCCCGGTTCAAGGCAACTGTACATAGTGTGAGTACGGCCTATAAGGGCTTCTTTTCAGTCTATTTGGACCAAAGAAATGAAGTAAAAATTAGTGGAAATTTGGCATGAGAACCCGTGTCTGTTTGACACATCATCTGAGCAACACCACAATCGAGAAAAAAAAAAAAAAAAAAAAAAAAAGAGAGAAATTGCTAATTCGTTTCAAAGGCCAGGTGAGCAAAACAAGTACATTTTCTACCCCACTAAAGGCTTTTTTCTCATTATGTAGTTAATAACATCAGATAATACTATGTGACTTTGTGTTGTTTCCATGTCACTTATCTCATGTGTCTGGTTGTGAGACGTAGTTTTACGGACCGAGACAAAGTTGTTGGTAATTCTTATCCTGTTGATGATTTTAAAGTCATGCAGTGTAAAACACGCTGTCGCCGATCTATCTTGCAGTGTAAACAGCAGCGACGAAACGCTACACCAAATACTCATGCACTTTATCTGCCTGTTCATTTCCAATGAATAATCAACAAATAATAATCTCTCTTAAAAGAGTCAACTCTTCTATTATGCTAAACAATCATACGACAATCAGTTTTAGATAAGATCTCTAGATAAGACAACAGAAAGACAAGAAAAGATAAAAGCTTAGACTAAAAAACTGACCTGAGTGTTGAAGAGCTCCAGGTGTGATAGCTTAAAGTCCTGAAACATCTCAATATGGACATTTCTCACCAGAAAGTACCCATAATCCTCAGTGCGGCCAGCCTCTAATGGCCAGTACTGCCCGCATTTCACTCTGCCTCGCTCTACAACTCTGAGATAAACAGAGAAAACGTTATTGCACTTGTCTTCTTTATCAGACATTATTACTCTAAATATATATCTGAATAAACAGACAGACATTCTATGATCAGTTCATATTATTAGAATGATTATTTGTCATGAGAATGAGAGTTTTCTACTAAAATAAAATTAAGTTTTAATCCCAAAATGTCAAAGCTTGAATTTTCACAATCGTTACTCCATTCTTCAATGTCACATCATCCTTAAGAAGTGACTCTAATGCTGATTTTGCAGCTCCAAAAACATTTATCAATATTGAAAACAGTTTTGGTGCTTAATATTTATGAGAATGACAATATTCTATGATTATTTGATGAGCTGAAATTGTAAAAGAATTGAAAGCAAACTTCTTAATGGTATTATACTTTTTAGTTGCATCCCTATATAATTATGTCCAAAATAGTTTGCCATCATTCAAACATTCCTTTTCAGATAGAAAAGAGCATAACTTTATTTTTACATGAGGAAACTTACCTTGTAGTCATAACAATGATTAAAACCATTTGCTCCCACACCATTCGCCAAAAGTCTCCAAATGTTTTTGGCAAAGGCCCTAAAACAAAAACATTTACATACATTCACTAAAATCTGTCCAATGAACATATGCTTCACAACACAAAGAATTCTGTAAATCAAAAAGCCTCACCCTGAGTAGCTATGTAAGCATTACTCCACTTGTAACCATCCATGAAACTTGCATTGATATAGTCAGATGTCTGAAAACAAATAGATAACGAAAACAATCAATAAACCAGGGATGTCACTTTTTTAATAGTTTAAGTTATAAGAAGCTTAAATAAAAAGAAATTAAACAAACTTTGGATTCACAGAATTTGTCATGATAAATATTTCCTCCAAATATGTAATTATCGAATTTTGCCTAAAAGAAAAAAAAAGCTTAAAACACATGCCGCCATGCCCCTCCTAGGCACTCACATATCACTCTTCCTCTAGCAAGAACACGTAATGTTTTTATTTTTTATTTTATTCTGTTGTAAAAAAAACTGAAAGTGGAACAATATATTTACTTTAAATTAAACTTTATATTTTAGTTTTAAATTGTTGATATGTTCAACAGAAACACTTAGTGTGATTGTCTTTTTAATTTATATTAAATAATATTAACACTCAAAAAATTTAAAACTAATGATAATACAATTAATTTTTCAAAAAGTATACAAAAATTTCGGTTTCACATCTTGAATTTCCAGTTTTGCCCCTGAATATTATTTGGTGCATCACCTAATAACTCTATATAAACTTAAAAATAAATGTTAACATACTTAATAATTTTTTAAAAGTATATAAAAAAAAGTTTTTAAAAAGCAGGACAAAATCATCTTAACCACAAATAAATAAATAAATAATATACAATTCAAAACATTAATACAGTATGTAAATAATAAAGTTCAACAATAAACTAAAATTACAACCAAAAAGAAGATTATAAAGGAAAAGGGCACTACTCTGACCTCATCATCTTCATCATTGAGCGGACAGAGGCGAACACGTGATTGGTCAAGGCAAAGCACATCACTGTAGCGATTCTTTATCTGGTTAGATGCTTTCCTGTCAGAATAAACACATTTATATTAGGACTGCACAATATTGAAAAATCTCCGACGTTGCATCATTTGGTTTTTCTGCTATATATATTTTGCGATATGAATACAATTTCAGTGTAGAATGTGTAAGGGCGTGAATCATGTATAAAAAATAATAAACAAATTGCAAGTCAAAATAATCAGTAACTTTTTTTTCATTACAGATTTAGTTATCTTCTGCTTATTGTTGTCAAATCCTTAAAGGGTCACAAAACACCAAAACACATTTTTTGAGCTGTTGACAGTCATACATGTGTCCCATGCTGCTATAAACACTATTAGGACACATATAATGCACTAAAAAGTGAAAATTGGTTGTTTTTGCGTTATTTTGAGCAAATTCGTTCTTCCGGTTTAAAACAAATTTTTGAAGCTGCGTCACGGCCATGAGATACTTGCGTGTAAATCCAGAGTGGCGGGTGGCTGTCTGTACCTGCGAGTACAACATGACGTATCTGAGGGTGCAGCATTAATTCATGAAAAAGACTTTGTTCAAACCAATCAGTGCGCTCTGTTGTGTATGACGTGCAACTTCATTAATATGCATGATAGCTTCGAAGACTGTTTACAAGTTTACAGTGTTCAGACGGCAGAGAGACGCCACGTTGTGTTGCCAAAACAAGTGAAAGAACAAGAATTTGGAGACACGGTCGTCTGTGTTGCATTTATTATTGCGCTGTGTTTATTATTGTGCTGCAACGAAGGTTTTGTTTTCATTTTCCCTCTATGAGAGAGCTGCTGGAATCACGTGTGGATTGTAGTGCACGCGACAGAATGCGTTTGTAAGGAACATTTTTTTTTACCCGAGAGCTTTTCGCATCTGGAAATGATGAAATCCGGATTTGCCGCTCGTCTCCTTTTAAAAAAAGACACAGTTCCAGTGTGATTGTCTGTCTACAGATTTGGTAAGTGTGTGTGAGAGCAGTGCCCTTTGTTTAACCCAGATTGCAAAGTTAGTTTGTATGGTCAGCAGAGCTCTTTCAGTTTTTAAAGACATACCTCAGTAAAAATGATTTAGTTACTCAGTTTACAGTACATTAATATCACTGCAATATTATAGTACAATATTATAGACTGAAAGATCCGCTGTAAATGCTGCTCTCCGAGCGTAAACATGTTAACACAATCAAATTATTCCCGTCGTGCAGGATTTATGCCGCATTTTGTGACAGGATAGTCTATAAACACGGCTTTCTGACGCTACCTACAGAGTACATAAGTTACAGAGAAATGCAGAGGATTTTTTTTTTCTCCCATTCACCGTGCGGTATCAAATTAAAACTCCACTCTCCAGCAGTTCCTTGCTTTCAATATCTCGTTTGTCACGGGCGACATGCAGGAAATATTCCTGAATAAAAAGTTAAAGTGCCAAACTGCAGTTAAAGTCGACAAATTAATAATTTGGCAAATAATTCGATTACTGATGTCCGTGTAAACACAGTCACGGTCTTTCTCCCCTGCGTCTGTGTTTGTTTTTCCTGTGAAATCAGCGCGTGCCCAAATGGAAACTCCCTTCTTTGCAAGTCCTTCCCTCTTTCCCTCCCCCGACACTCCCACACTCCCAGAGCTGGACACGGCCACTTTCCTGACTTTTTTCAAACTAGAGGTGTGAAAAAACCCTGCTGAGACAGGGGGTTTCATGGCCCTTTAAGAAATGTTTGTAAAATGCAAATTTTATACTGAAGAAACCATTATTATCATTATAATTATTATTATTATTGGAGTCAAACAGTATTCAGGTACAGAATTTAAATAATCAAATGTAAAATAACACTGTATATTCTTCACTGTATATTCTATTCTGTATATTCTTCTTCTTTAGAAATTATTCTTCTTCATTAAAGTCACTTTTCTTTAGCCTGAATGCTTTAAACTCCCTTGAACTGCCTTTAAAACACAAGCAAATGATAAAGTTTCACTCTGTTATGGTTATACATTACAAAGACTGCACAAATCTCAACTGTTGAGCTGACTATAATCCCAACTCAACATTGCATATCCTGCAATGTGACTATTGAGGACACACACATTGTGATATCCAGGCTGAAAAGATATATTGTGCAGCTCTAATTTAAATAAACAAACACTTCTTTCTCTATAAACAACATTTTTACAGCTCTTTCCCAAACCCAAATGTCACTTACTTTGAATAATCAAAGGTTCCAGCAGGAGGCTCTTTGCGGATCTCCTCGTACTCCTGATAAATGCCCTTCTTCTTTTTGCACTTGACGTGCTGCACCAGATCCTGCACACTCATTCCTCCAGGCTCAGCGACATGAACTGACAACATGGCTGTTTCCGTCAGCGTTCCCGGTAACCAGCTCATATCTGGGGTGGGGCTGTGATTCAGGGGTGGCGGCCTTGATTTCAGTGGGAGGGGTGGAACTCCATCTCCTTCAACCATTTCGTCTTCTAGTAACTCCAAATCCTGTTGACTCTCCTCAGCATCCTGCCGACTGGCATCCAAACATGCTCCTCCCACACCCAAAGTCCCAACTCCTGCTGTGTTTTTTTGGTGTAGGGGCGTATCTGGGGGAGTGTCCGATTGTGGGGGTGGTTGACGGCCACGCCCATTTAAGACATTGGCGTTCGACCCTGAACTTGGCAGTACAGAGCCGTTCCAATGCGCATGGCCTGTCGTTCTGTGGTTCGGCACGTTGGCATTGTTTTCGTCCAAAATGGGGCAGTTTGAGTTCAGACCATCCCCCAGGAAGGTGGCCCCTGACGTTTTGGCAGTTAAGGGGTCAGCGGAGGTGTTCTGGTCATGCTCCATGGAGTAGGAACGGAGCAGATTTTCCAAGCAATCCCCAGTGACGTATGCAGAGTTATTGGGGTGATTGGAGCTGGAGTTGACGCAGGATTGGATCCAGGCAATGTGGCTATACTGTGATGAGCCACCCAAATGTTCTGGAAGGGAGCTGACCGGGATGTGATTGACCAGTTCATGGGCTTTTACAGTGCACACCTGCAGACATAGACATACAAAAAAACATGCAAATAAGTAAATCACACAAACAAGCCACGATTCAATGCATTTACGTGCCCTATTATCATGTCTGTTCAGAATAATAAAAGAGCTTTATTGCACACAGACACACATACAAGGAATTGGTGTTCTTGGTGACAGGAGCTTCTAATGATAACACTAAAGAAGACTGAAGAGTTTAATTCACACTGTGAAATACAGTTTTCAGAATGGAAGAAGCAAATCCACTTTTCCTGTTGGCTGTTGGAAAGAAAGGGTTAAGAAAGATACATACATATGTATCTTACACATACATTAAATTTTGTGAGGAAATTTAGGGATGGATGTAAAGAAAACCTCAAAAAATTAAGGGATGGTAAAACAACATAACAGGAGCACTTAAAAAAAAGGAATGTTTGCATATAGTGTTACTTATCCAGAACTCTAAACATACCCTCTCTCTCAGTTTCTCTCTCACAAACAGACGGAGTACCGCAAATGGTGCTCTGAACCACAGAGGAGACGACACGATGAAGACGCATTTCAGACGAGCAGGGAAAGCCCCCTAAATCACAAAAAACACAGACAGTAAGCACAACACACAAAGGACTGTGGCATTAACATTTACAGACCCACACATTAAACTAAACCTCTGAGAAATCAAGAACATGCACTGTTTGAAAGTTTGGGGGGTCAGTAGGATTTTTTTTTTTTTCATTAAAATATCAGTTATCCTCTGCTTTATGCAGTCTTTGGTGTCATATCCTTAAATAAAATGTCTGTAAAATGCTCATTTCATACTGAGGAAACCATAATTATTATTATTATATTTATATTATTATTACTAATTGTAAACAGTTGTGCTGCTTAACTGTTGCAAACTGTTATACATTACTTTCCAGAGTAATTGATGAACAGAAAATTCAGCCACAACATTTTTAAATTCTGAATGGTTTTTTTGATTACATTAATATGTTCTTGTCGAATAAAGTATTTAGTTCTGTCCACTATTCTAGGGAGGCCAATAGATGTTGGGGATTTGCTTTCATTTGTCCTGTACACCATAAGTGAAGATGACTGATGGGTTCTGGCACACAGTCTGCGTTCCAATTCATCCCAAAGGTGTACAGTGGGGTTTAGGTCAAGTTCTTTTACTCAGTAAATCATCTCTTTATGGATCTTGCTTTGTGAACAGCAGCATTGTAATACTGGAACAAAAAAAAAGGGTTTGTCTCTTTCTACTAAAAATGTTTGTCTAAGGAGGCCATATAACTTTCTCTGTTTGATTTTATGCACCTGTTATGGGTGGAGCCATTATCGAAATTTGTTCATTAAAAAAGTATGTCCACATATTTTTCACCATTTCTGGACAAAGCAATGAATGATGCACTCTCAAAATTATCCATCAAAAGTTCACAGTTTCCATAGACAAGAGAATCTGAACAATAATTTTTTTTTATGAATTTTCTCTGACCATTATATCCCTTGCTTCACCAAATACAGAATAAAAATGCAAGAAATAAAATCTACTGATGACTATCTCAGTTCACTAATCTTATATAGTATATAGGGATGCACCGATCCCGATACTTGGATCGGATATCGGTTCGATACCGCATATTTTTGCTGGATCAAGTATCGGCCAGCTTGTACCGATCCAAATCTGATCCTGCACGTGAGCTATTTTGTGTGTTTATAAGCTAACTAAGCCATGAAGGTAGCCTATTATAAGGCACTAGAAAGTTGTCATGTAGGCCTACTATATCTCAAATGTTCTGAAGCCATTCTACGGTTAATTGTGAAGTTGAATATTCATGTGGTTAAATTCATGTTCAAATCAGCGCTTCTGCCACTGTGCCTGTCAATCATTCTCCATTCATTCACAATTCAAACTGCGTGTCGCATTCATGACAACACGAAAAACTTTCTCCAAGACAATTTGTTAAACAGTCAGTGGAGAAATGGATTTAGTTTCACATTAAATGGGTTAATTTTGACCTGCAACAAGGAGTTCATTGCTGTTTCTAAATTATGTTGCGCTGTGTCTGTTAGATTAGCAGATCGCAATACTGGAGTAGAGAGGGTTATTACCTGCTCTTCACACACAAAGTAGGCCTACCTGAAATTTTAAATTAGAAAAGGCTCAATAATACATTGGACAGATCCTCAAAGCACTGATTTCTTCCCTTTGTGTCCACAGATACCGGAGGGCTGCGCGCTGTGTCTCAGTAATGCATCAAGTGCTTCATTCACGCACTGGCTGCAAAGACACGATGTGTGCCGCTCTATAAGATTTTTCTCACAATGAGTTTCTGTTCTCTCATCCTTGCGACTAACTTTATGTTTCCAAAATGAATATTTTAAGTGCTGCAAATAGTTTGTAAAGCCTGGCTCATTGTGGTCAAAGTAGTTGATTTAATTAATAAAAGTGAAACTGACGGGCGCAATATGGATTGTCATTAACAGAAAAATTATTTAGCCTAATACAGGCTACTCTAAAACTAAATATTTCTCTGTAATTTTATTTATATCAACATTTTATTTAACAGACCAGTTTGTGTTTTGGCGCTGAAGCATATAAGCGGACCTTGTTTTGAACTTTCTCCGTCTCACTCACTGTGAGATTTGGCGAGGGATTATTAAGTGAAACTGGCCTCAGAGAGTTTAGTTTAGTCTGCGTCAAACCTGCAGGAAAATAGCAGATTATTTTAACAATGATTAGTGTCAATAGAGGTACCCTATTTCAGATTTTAAAGAAAAATCTTAATATTAAAAAAGGACACAAGCTGCACCACAACAGATCAATGTCACAACGAATGCTCAAATAACGTAGCCTAGTTTACAGCAAGCATCATGTTTTTAGTTAGATTGTGCCATCTGTCATGAATAGTAGGCCTAAAGGTCAGTTATTTTTACTAAAGAAGATATATTATTTGAGTTTATCACCAGAACTATAGAAACTGTATTATGCTTTGAAAACAAAAAACAAACAAAAAAAAAAAACAGCACAGTATCAGGATCGGATCTGCATCAATCGATACTCAGAATTTTGGTATCGAGATCGGATCGGTTCCAACAAAATGATATCAGTGCATCCCTTATAGTATAAATCTTATTACATTTGCACTACTTTTCTGGTCAGTACAGTTTTTCAAGGAAATTAAAAAAAATTTTGGCATTCAATTATTCAATGACTTCCATTTGAAATGAATGCTGTTATCTTAAAATTTGCATTGATCAAAGAATCTTAAAGTTAATTTTAAGGAAACTTTTAAGTTTACAATACACTGCCAAATCAAAGCAATTTGTACAAGGCTGTGATATGTTGACAACATTTCCCAGAAATAAAATTATTATTAAAGCTTCAGTTCTCCACAAATAGACTGCTGCAGCCTTGACGTCAAAACGAGGAAGACTAATTCACCAATGATTTTCCTATGGGTCTTTATAATGGGATTTGTCAATTCAGGAGTAAAACGTTCTGTGGTAAACATATGAGGGTAATACTTGAATGCTTTGTTGTACAATTTAAGCATATTATGGTTGTAACTGTGTGCAGTTTAACCAAGAAGTCAATAGAAACATTCCTTTTTTTTTTGTTTTAAATAAAAGATTTTCAGAAAGAGTGATTTTGTGCTCTACAATGTAAGTAACACACAAAAAAGTACCATCTAATTGTTTTCCATAGCCCTTTATAACTCATTAATCGAAAAAATCCATTATATCCCATAAGAAAATCTCAAGGGAACCAACTAATCTTTCGTTTATTTGACGTCACGCTTCCAACCCTCAATAACGAGTGTAACAGTAAATACAGATGACAGATGAAAAGCTTGCCGTATATCGAAAGATCAAGTCCAAAAGCCCACTGAGTTCGGTTAATGCCAGATGAGCAAACTGTGAAACAGACAGATGGTCTTGACAGCATAACACTTACTTTAAGCAGATTCAAAATCTTGACGCAAAGCTCATAGTCAAAGTTGGCATATGTGGAGTTAGTCATGTCATAGATGAAAATGAGCCCGTCCCTCTGTGTCTGAACACTGGGGAAGAAAAATGTTTGAGATAAAAATGCAGAGTAGTTAAACACATTACATTTCATCAGTTTAATGGATGTGGTCTTTTTTTTTTTTTACCTCTCAATAGCCTTATCCAGCTGATATATAATGGCCTGAAGAACAGCTTTATGGGTAGTGCGGTCTGGCTGATGGAGACGTGCTGTAAAAAGAGCCAAAGCTGCACCTTTCGCATCCCGACCAGGCTATACACACACACACACAAGTGAGGAAAAAAAAAAGAACTATAATAATGCTTATAACATATAACATATAAAATATACTCATGCAAACACATACAAACAAGTATAAAAACCGTTTCAGCCAGTCAAATGTACAAGGAAAGTTGCATTAATGCAGTTCTCTCAGATGCTCTGTGGTCTGAAAACTGTTTAAGATGTGATGAATACATCGGATCTGCCTACACAAACATGTGAGCAAACTCTGTATACAGCTTGACCCTGAATGAAAAATGGCTGAAACAAACAGTAACATCCAGACTAAACAAAGATCATGGACCCTCTCTGCATGTGATGGTGTGAGATCAGAGATTTAATTTCCTTTGCCGTCACTTCAGCAACGATGGTGGCCTTGATTCCCTTGCTTATTTACGGGAACAGTAAATATGAATAATGGCAACTTGCAGTTTTTTGGCCTGCATAACCTAAAAGTGATTAAAAGCTCTTGTTATAGTTGCAGTTTGCCAAAGTTTCTTTTACTTACTGAAACTATTTAGTTTTCTGTGCAAACCTGTCCTGCACTTGCTGCTATTGCACCCCTGGTTAGACCTAAACTGCATTTCGTTTCCTTGTACTTGTACATGTGTAATGACAATAAAGTTGAATCTAATCTAATCTAAACGAGCACTGCCTAAAAACTGTTTTTTTTTCTTCTTGGAAGGCATGGGCTGGTATAAGATTCTGACGGTATGATAACCTTGGATAAAAATATCACGATTTCACAGTATTGTGATTGCTGCTCTAATATATGCTCTTTTTAAATGTCTGGGTAAAAAACTAAAAACTTTTTTCCCCTTTGAACATAATATATTTTATTTTGAGAAACATGTCAAGCTAAATAATTCAAATGAATCATTGATTTCTGCTCTTAGTTAGTTTTAAAAACACAGATTTCTTTACAATTTAAAATGGCATCTTTGGATATCTTTTCTGTTGGAGATGCTGTTGTCTTCAAAAACTTGAAGAAAAAAAAAAAACGTACATATACCGTAGAAACAATATAGCAGAAAATTTTGGCGGTTATAAAACCTTGACTTTTCCAAACCGTGGTATACCTTGAAAAAGATTATCATCCCATGCTTACTTAGTAAGACAGTATTATTTATATGATCAAAATTCCTATAAAAATGCAATGTTAAAGCAAAATTACAATTTAAAAGAACCTGTATTTGGATTACCAGTGTTAAAACTGCTTAAAACTGAATAAACTGAGTGAACTGAATAAAATTAATTCCTCACAGAATTTAGGTTGACACAGTTTAATAGAACATGCTTCATAGTTAAAGTGAATTCAAAAGCCCCTTTTTCACACATACTAACCCAGGGATGCTCAACACTATTCCTAAAGATCGACCTTCCTGCAGTTTTCAGTTGCAGCCCATATCAAACACACCTGCCTGTAATTATCAAGTGCTCCTCAGGTTCTAATTAATTGGTTCAGGTGTGTTTGATCAGGGTTGAAGCTGAAATCTGCAGGAAGGTCAATCTCCAGGAACAGGGTTGGTCACCCATGTACTAACCTTTCCGGAAAATTACCGGCAATTTTCCAGAACGGGATCATGTGTGAACATGACCCTTTGTGAAAATACCAGTAAATTCAACGCAGAAATTGGAAAGCTGCTCTGTGTGAACACAGAACGAAAATTGCCAGAAAGAGCGTGTTCACGCTTAAAACGCGCTGACATGAGACGTCTACTCCAGCCAACCAGAACATTCAGACGCATTCACATCCACGCTGTTCAGGAAAATAAAAGCCTTTGGATATTTTTCCAGACACATTTAGCAGCTACATGTTAGTCAGATAACGTTTCTATGTCCCTTCTTAATGCCAACTGTGTAAAAAATTTTCGATAAAATGCTTATAATAAACCACGATTTGTTTACCTTCAAACTCTGCTTCAGTTGCTTGATGCGTGTGCACGTGAAGCAACCGGTGAGCACCAGCACACACACATATTATGTACATCTCGACATGCGAAAGTGTTCCTCCATATGTTTTCGTCGAAGCTGTTCACAATACTTATCCATCCACAGAATTTGTAATGTAGTCAAATGTGTAAACATTTAGCTGCGGTTCGCGCTTCTGCTTTTGGATATCTCTGGGATAAAGCAGCTGCATGCATGTTAAAGCTTTAAATAAAAGTGAAACCATCAATAAAAGCCTGACATCTTCTAGGTTTACAAATACAAGAACAGGCGTTTAGAGCTCATTTCTGGTTAATAATGTCAGAATTTACTAGCATTTTGAAATGGATGTGTGAATGGTCTTTTTCGGAAAAATCCTGAACATCTGGTCTGTGTGAACAGCGCTTTTTTAAATATATTTTTCACACAGCGATACCGGTAAATATCCGCAAAGTTACCGGAACGACTTTACCGGTATCGCTGTGTGAAAGGGGCTAAAGAGAACATATGGGGGATCTTCTCCAATATTGAAAAACTTGTGTTTCGTCCTGGTATGATTTATTCTACAGATGGTAAAAGCAATCTGCTCCCATTGGTTGGAAAGTTTATAGAAGTTGTTTTAACAACATTGGGTCTAATTTCATGGAGTCAATTTATTCCTCCAATGACAAAGCCACATTTTCAGCTATTTTGAAAAAATATTTTTGATTATTTGCCTATTCTTTGACAAAGAGAAAATAAAAATAAAAACAGCATTTATTTTAAACATTTTAAATGTCTTTGTACAAAATATTTAGTCTGTTCAGATATAAATAATTTCAAAAAATTGCACAGCTTTTAGAAATTAGCAAACTTTTATGCAAGTAATATTAATGTGATCTGAAATGGATGTTTTGCTGGTAAAATGTAGGTTTCATTCATATTGTTTTTGAACGGCATTACTTAAAAATTCAAAGCAGTTAAATTAAATTCCATTTGCTCCATGGGGTCAATATGCATATTAAATGTTCTTCTAAATAGTTCATGTAAAATTTCAGAGAATTGCTCTATTTTTATTCATCAACTGGCAAGTCCAGAAATAACATGGTAATAATATAACATTGAAAACATTCAAAGTATTCACACTCACTCATTTTATTTTAAAAAGCTCACCACATGATATAGTTTTTAATATCTGATAAAGCAGATCTGACCAAAATAAACACCAGTCATGCCATTCCCTGTCTGTCCAACTAAAATGTTCCTCCAAGCAGAGAAGCAACAGCAAACTGGTAACAGCATGCATAAGTCTGATCTGTTCATGAGTAAAGTTCACACATCCACACATTATGTAGATGTGAAACCATACTCACCAGAACTGTGAATTTCCCACTGAGTAACTCGCTCCTTAAAGGCTCCTCATTGGGGTTAATATTGTAGATGCCTTCCTTTATTCTGGTGTTCTGCACACAGGCACACACAAGCATTAGAATGTAAAGGCTCTTTACCTCTCACACACACACACACACACACACACACACACACACACACACACACAATACAGATAATCACACACATCTCATTACAATTTTCCTGTACCTTGTAAGCTTGAAAAAGATCTATGGCTCTAGAGACATCAAACTTTCTTGCCATGAGGAACTTAACCGCTGTCATCTGACTGACGAGATCTGCATTTTGAGACTGTTCCCGACACCTCAGCTCAGCCAGGAACTCCTCCACTGCCTGGCAAACACACACACACACACACACACACACACACAAACATAAATTACACTCTTTTCGTTTAATTTATTCAATAAAGAAAAAGCATGTTCGGTTTTAGTTCGATTTTCAGTTACACATACCACTTTTACATTTTCAGACTATTTTTCTGCATGTTGTGTTGATTGAGTCTGTTATGAATAGTGACTGACAATGCATCAACCTCATTGATAAATCAGTTGATATTTGGTATTTTGAGATAATCAAATAACATGCTGGCTTGGCCACAGTTTGGCTGCATAGCATAACACCATCTGGCTGCGAACAGCATCCTTTTCCACAGAGCAACTGAAAAGTCTCTGTTTATTCTGGCAAAATACACTGAGATAAATGAGAATGCTAACGGATGGCTTTCTCCTGTAACTTGTCAACTCCAAAATCGATCAATAGCCTTATAAAAAACACATATGACTTAGATTGAATTTTTAGATTGAGTTTTATGTGGGGCTTCACAACATTCAGCATCGATATCGCAATATGATCATTCACAATAGTCAAACTGCAAGCATACGCAATGTTGAGTCTAGATTATAATGTATCATTTGCATGTGATTTTGAGGCATGGTACTGTATGAGGATTTTAAAAGAATTCAGCCATAAGACATTGCACTGATAATAACATTAATAGCGATTTGTTTTATTGAATCATTTATTATTATTATTATTGATACATTTTTTACTATTATTATTGATTTACTATTATTACTTTTTATTCTTCAATTACTACCTGAATAATGTTAAACTCAAAAAATGATTAAACACTGATTATTTCAATTTAATTTTTTTTCTTTATTGTGTTTATCTGCTTTTAATTTGTTTATTACATTTTATGCAGATGTAGAGGCCTACAGAATCATGCCAATCCATCTAAAAAAAAAATATTTATATATATATATATATATATATATATATATATATATATATATATATATATATATATATATATATATATTAGTAATGGGCGATATAAACGATATGCGATATAAACGATACAAAATTGGCCTACGATAGAGATTCTAATTCTATTGCACTATCGCGATAATGCATGTTTGATGACGCAATCTACCCGCGAAATTAAGAGCAACGAGCTGCAGCCGGGGGCGGCAACGCATCATCTTGAATAAACATGGACAGGGCTCGACAGTGCGACCATTTCGCTCGCATATTTTCTTTTTTAATAAGCTCGATTGATAACTTAATTCACTCGGCCACGGTAAAACAACATGCTCTTCACACTAACTTATGGTGTATTACGTTGGAAATCTATTGTGACTGTAGCACATGCTGACGCTCTCAACAGCACTAAGCAACGCATGGCACTGAATGGCGACGTGTCGCACAACTTGCGAGCCTCATGCATGGCATATCGTGGCTTGTCACACAGATTCCCACACAGCGCTTCCCACACAGATTTTACCTGGGCGGCCCGCTGCTGTGTTCGCGAGAAACTGAGAACACTGCCACAGACTCACATGCTCTGCATGCAGACCCACAGAGACGCGCTGGATACAGAACTGTTGTCCTGACTTTAGCAGCTTTGAGAAGAGCGCGAAGACTAAATAGACTGATCCAGCTCATTATTTGGGGTGACAATGCATTCTCTTTTCCCTGGACATGTCCGAGAATCTGCTTTCGCTTTCGATATTAATTGTATTCATTTTTGCATTACTTTATAAGCAAACTTTGTCTGGTGCGTCTCAATCTCTCCGCAGCACCAACACTACAGCAGACAGAGAGAGAGAGGGAGAGAGAGAGAAAGAGCAGATCAAGACACAGTTTTAATTTCATTAGGAGAACAAAATGTTTAAAATCAAATGTGTTACCTTAGGCTGCAGGTTAGAAATATGTTTTTATTTAAAGTATCTGCAATACACAATTTTATTTGACTAATTTAATACTGGAAGTATTTTCAGTACAGTGTAAGTTCCTTAACTAAACACCAGTTTTTTTGTTCTCTGCAACTTGGCATTTAGGAACCAACGACTTAAAAGAAAAGTCTTTCTTTCTAAAAGGCACTACATTTAGTTTATTTATCTGCAACATTGTGTTGTTTAATTACAGTTTTGCTTTTGCACAATAAATGTTTTCAAAATGACTTGCAACCTTTCTTTATTTCCTAAAAAAATAGCAGTTTGGCTTTCCTAAGGCTCTATGTAACCTGTTCTGAAATGGTTCTATTATAATTTATATATCGCAATATATATCGTTATCGCAAGAGGCTGCAATGTATATCGCAATATGGATTTTAGGCCATATCGCCCATCCCTAATATATATATATATATATATATATATATATATATATATATATATATATATATATATAGCAATGTTAGATTTTTCTAATATCATGCAGCCCTAGTTTTATGTAATAATTAAGCCTACATGCACAAAATCATGAAAATTGGGGGTCAGTAAGACTTGCTTTTAAAGTAATTAAATATTTGATTGTTTTTTTCACCCCAAGAATGATAATTTCTATGATAATAGAATAAAGATAATAATGATAAAAAATAGCAGACAATAGATTTCAATAATTGCTGTTTTTATCACTTTTCAATGAATCATTCAAATTGTGTCAGTTAAAAAATGGTTGAGAAATCTGATTGGCAAAAGCAAAACTAGGGCGTCATGGTGGCGCAGTGGGTAGCACAATCACCTCACAGCAAGAAGGTCGCTGTCAGAGCACTGACAGGCGGCCCACTCCTCGTACAGCAGCCTCTCCCACCTGCAGCCTGACAGCAGATCACCTCTCTGCGTACCGACGGCAAATGATTTAGCACCGGCAGTGTGAAGGTATTTCCCTTGTACAGTCAAACCGATCTGATTCTCCTTTATTTTAACAATTTAATTTGACCGTTTATTCTTTTCTTGTTCACAATCAGAGATGTTTTAAGTGAGAGTTTCAGAACTTGTCGGAGTTTATTCTGTCTGAGCGATTACTGCAAATTCACTACTCATCTGTGGGCAATAACTAAATGCACTACGGAATGTTACGTTTACACACACAACAAATTACAAATTGAACAAATTACATGTAAACACATCAGCTTTTGACAGCATAATACTCACTACTCACTACTCTTGAGTACTTTTAAAAGGGCTACTTTTTACTCATACTTTGAGTAATACTTACAACAGATACTTTTACTCTACTTGCACTACATTTTTAGGCAAGTAATGGTACTTTTACTTGAGTATGATTTTTCAGTACTCTTTCCACCACTGGTCATCATACAGTAGACATCCACCATCTTTTCATCAGTAACAAGAAGTCTAAACAGTCTCTCAGTCATTGTGTAACGAGATTTTCCATGTGCGATTTGATTGGATGACAATCACAGAACTGATTATTCTACTTCTAGTACTCTACTTGTACTTCTCTACTAGCCAATAACCATAGATAAGCAAAATAATAAAGTAATGCACGCAGGTTGAAGGAAAATAGTGGAGTAAAAGTACCCATAAAGCACTAAAAATGTACTCTAATGAAAGTACACATTTTTTAAACTACTTAGTAAATTACAATTCCTGAGAAAAAAAACTACCCAATTACAGTAATTTGAGTATTTGTAATTTGTTACTTCACACCACTGGAATTCTGTCACTGTTTTGGAGCACACTGGCTTACAGATAACCCTAAGCTAAACTAACATACTGATACTAACACTCACAAAAACTTGAATTCGGATTTTAGGGGGGGTGTAAACCTCGATCATAATCAGCATATTAAGCTGCACAATATATCATTTCAACATGAATATCGTCCACAATAGTCAGATCACAGGATCTGCAATGCTGAGTTGGGATTTTCCACAGTTGAAAGCATACGTGATTTGTGGAGTCACTGCAAAAGTTTTACTAAAGTTAACCAACATGTTTATCATTTGCATTTGTTTTTAAGGTCTGTGAGCATTTCAAGCCAGTTTAAAACATTCAGGGAAGAAATGATAATGCTTTTGACTTTAAGAAAGATTAATCATATTTATACAATGTAGACTATGCAGTGATTTTTTTTTTTACATTTGTTAATTGTTATTTGGCCTGCTAGATCCCCAGAAAACCATAAAATTCTGTGCATTTCATTTGCATCTTTGCTCCACTGTATTTGTCAATGTTAGTGCTCTGGTTTGTTTTCATGCATGCAGATGCACTAAACTACAAAATCGTCCCAATCAATCTAAAATTATTATTTATTTTCAGATAGAGGCATTCATTTCATCTGGTAAAAGTATATTCAATATCGCAATATGTATCGCAGGAAAATAAAATATCACAATGTCATTTTTTTCCAATATCAAGCAGCCCTAATGATTTCTAAATGACCACGTGTATTCCTCTGCCAGCATATATTATATTTTATAATATATTAAAACCTAAAACCATTGTATTAAACTATATTTTACTTATATCATAATGTTAACCAACTTCCTTACTAACCCCAAACTTTTCATATTCCTCATAAATATTTTAGCTTGTATAACACTAGTTAACTACGAAACAGCCACTGAATCCATACACTGGCTGACCACAAACTAATGCACTAATAAATGTACCACTTTCACACACTGCCCTGGCATAACGTTACGGGGTTTTTCCAAATGGTTTCCAAAAGCAAAACTAAACCATATTCATCAATGCAAAACAAATCACTTCTATATTGCCACAAGTTGACACTACTCAATCACATGTGTGTGCAGAAGCAGCATTGTGATTTGACAGCTCTATAAAAGACAGCGATCGTCCAGACAGACGTTTCCTCAACGAGTCAGAACAAATGGCACATCCAGCATTAGATATGAGTGTTCACACGGCGAGACAGAAGTGAGAATCTACTCACATTTTCCAGCAGTGGAGCACATCAGACACCCGGTTCGCTTTGGTTTTTACCGACAGCGACTTTGCAGAGGCATATATCATCATACATGACAGTACAGCGATGCAGATTTTGAGTTACGCTGTATTTGATCCATAACGCACTCATGCTGGAATAAGACTGTGAACATACTAGACTGAGCGCGAGCGAGTTGCATTCACGTTATATGCCAATGCCAACCTAATGTTAATGTTACTTTACTGCTAGACAGTTGGTGTTCAGTCAAACACGTATAAGAATCATTATACAATGCTATATAACAGCTCCCAATATATCGACAGTCATATCTGATAATTATAAAAGTCATAAACGGCTATATGTGCATTACTACGCTGAGCGTCGCTCGCTCGCTAACACGGCTAGCATTTACCTCAGCTCCCTCAAAAACAGCCACAGGGCCGCGTTTCTCATTCACACCATTGTTAATAAATAAACCACACAGTATTTTATCTACCATTTTATCTTAAACGTGCTAGAATACAGCTGAAGGCGGCTCAGGAAACACGCTGTGGAATTTAGGAAGAGCTTGGTGAAAATATTTAGGTATCTTACCGCCTCTTGAGTTGTCAGGGCTTCCGCCATCTTGAAGCCTGAGCAGCAACGTCTACGGGCGCGCCCTCTCTACTGTCGGGAACGCGCCGCTGGTGCCTGTCAAGCATCGCGCGCATCAGGATGGACGCGCGTGCGCAGAAACTTGGTAAAAGGCAAGCGTGCTTGGATGTTAGGATAGGAGGTTTATATGAAATTTAGTAAGAGGCACGGATGGAACACACTGGAAACGGTATGCATAAAGATAAACGTTACAAATGTTGGAAACCTATTTCATCTGTTCGTCACTTGGCTTCAGTTAAGTATGTGACGGTATGTGTCTACTTGATAGCGTAGTTGGCCGGTTAGCTCAGTTGGTTAGAGCGTGGTGCTAATAACGCCAAGGTCGCGGGTTCGATCCCCGTACTGGCCACATATTTATATTAGAATTTAAACGATCTGCTTTCAAGATCGTCTTAAAAAATCTTCAATTTCATCATTAACAATTAAGTTCCTGAATATCTAACAACTTGAGTATTAATTTTATTAATCTAAAATAACCTACCATTAATTATTATTGTTAATAAATAATTATTGTTAATAAAACTATTGACAATAAAACTGATTCTGATAAGAATCAGGGACACTATTTTAATTGAAGATCAGACAGAATGTAAATAAACTATTTGCATACATGTTGAGTATTGTTCTGCCCTCACTCCGGTGTCTCTCTTCCCAAAGTTAGACAGACAGATAAACTCTTTCCAACACGTGAGATTGTGGGAGAATCCTGCTTTATACCATGCAACATTGAGTATGTTGAAACGGAGTAAAAAGATTTGTACATACAATGAGCTATTGTTGTCTATGTACATAACATTAATATCTGAGTTAGAATATAAATACAAAGAAGTCATAAACTTACAGACAATGCTTCTACAGATGATCACAGGATGAGTGTCTTCTTTTAAGGTGTTCTTTTTAAATGAGGCAATTAACTGATTATAACTGTCAGAATATTTTTATGGCAACAATAATTAAAAAAAAAAAGCTACATGACTAGGCATTAACTTATGGTTCCTAAATATGAATATTTAGTAGATGATCCAGCACAAGTATCATTTCTGTTAATTCCAGCTTTTGTGTTGTATAGTATCGTAGATAGAAGCAAGAAGACAAGAGCTCCATAGTAAAACCATGGCGATCAAACAAATGAACAAATAAACAAATAAATGTTCCTCAGTAATTTTCCCTCTGATGTACAGTTAAAGTCAGAATTATTAGCCCACTGTATATTTTTTCCCCAATTTCTGTTTAACAGAAAGATTTTTTTTAACACATTTTTCTAAATATAATAGTTTTAATAACTAATTTCTAATAATTGATTTATCTATTAACTTTTACCTTTGCCATGATGACAGTACATTATTTTACAAGATATTTTTCAACAAACTAGTATTCAGCTTAACGTGCAATTTAAAGGCTTAACTAGGATAATTAGAAATAATTAATTAGGCAAGTTGCAACCCAGTGGCGCAGTAGGTAGTGCTGTTGCCTCACAGCAAGAACGTCGCTGGGTCGCAGGTTCGAACCTCGGCTGGGCTGGGTCAGTTGGCGTTTTTGTGTGGAGTTTGCATGTTCTCCCTGGGTTTGCGTGGGTTTACTCCGGGTGCTCCGGTTTCCCCCACAGTCCAAAGACATGCAGTACAGGTGAATTGGGTAAGCTAAATTGTCCATAGTGTATGAGTGTGAATGTGTGTGTGGAAGTTCCCAGAGATGGGTTGCGGCTGGAAGGGCATCCGCTGCGTAAAATCGTGCTGGATAAGTTGGCGGTTCATTCCGCTGTGGCGACCCCGCAAGGGACAAAGCCGACAAGAAAATGAATGAATGAATGAATAATTAGGCAAGTTAGGGTAATTAAGCAAGTCATTGTATGGTTTCTTCTGTAGACTGATCAAGGTGGCTAATAATATAAAAAATTAAAAACTGCTTTTATTCTAGCCAAAATAAAACAAATAAGACTTTCTCCAGAAGAAAAAATATTATAGAACATACTGTGAACTGTATGTTTGCACATTTATGTACACTTGCAGGGTTTCTTTTTTATATTGGGTAAATTTGAAAAAAAAAAAAAAACATGAAACAAATAATTACTCTGGTGCCAAACATCCTAAATGGACTACTATTTCACATTTAGAATAAGGATAGACCTTTACTTTACTATCTGATCACTAAATACAAGTGATGCTCTTCCTATGTATGCATGTATGTTTTTCTGTTGTATCTTGTTTTCCATTGTAAATGTATAACGATTCTTAAAGGGATAGTTCACCATCCTAAAAATGTATTTACTATTTACATACCCTCAAGTGTTAATGAACTTTTATGCGTGTCCTCATTTAGTTGAACAAAAATTATATTTTTAAGAAAGCTGAAAATCTGTAGTGATTGACATCTATAGTAGGAAAAACAAATACTGTTACCTGTTTTAGCTTTCTTCAAAATATCTTCTTTTGTGTTCAACATGAGAAACTTAAACAGGTTGGGAACAAGTGGAGGCAATAAATTATTTTTGGGTGAAGTAAACCTTTAAATCAAGTTATGTTAGAAGTGAAATGAGGTGAGGTTAAAATCTTTTAAAATGTATAAAAATGTAGCAATTTTATAGTTAAAACAATAATATATATCTGCCAATGGCTATTTCATTCCTTCATTTTCTTTTCTTTGTGCCTTTATTAATCAGGGGTCGCCACAGCGGAATGAACCGCCAACTTATCCAGCATATGTTTTATGCAGCGGATGCCCTTCCAGCCGCAACCCAACACTGGGAAACACCCATACACACTCATTCACACACACACACTCATTCACACACACACACACACACACAAACACACACACACACACACAAACACACACAAACACACGCACACACAATTTAGCTTACCCAATTCACCTGTCTTTGGACTTGTGGGGGAAATGGAGGAAACCCACGCCAACACAGGGAAAACCCAAACTCCACACAGAAATGCCAACTGACCCAGCCGAGGCTCGAACCAGCAACCAGCATGGTCTGCCCGAGTCTGTCCTCATTTCGAAATGTAGCCTAAATATAGTCATAAATGGTGGTTATTCTGACAAGAGACTCAGTTGTTGTTATTTTTAGTTGCTTTAATAGTGTGGACCGCTATTTTCTTTTTGATCCTCACAATTTTGGAATCCAGTCGCGGCTCAGCGGGCCGGATTGAACGGCTCAGCGGCCGGAATTGGCCCGCGGGCCGCCAGTTGATGATCAGTGCTTTATAGCATTGAAATCACTTTGAAAACTTTATCAACTCAAAACAAAAGGCAATATTTTCATGTTGTATTTTATTATACAAAAAGAAACAAATAATGCCCTGTGGCATTGGAGACTGATTTATGATCATCTTTTTCCTTTGTTGAGTTGCTGAAGTTCATTTCTGCTTAGACGTCTTCTTGGATTTCCTTAAAAAAGTAAAAATATTTGGTTATATCACACGGTGCAATGTAGAACTACAGTATGTGGGTATATTGTTAATTTATGAGTGAGGTAAGCGAACAATTTGATTAACTTTACTCACTGGTCATTAAGAATGACAACTTCCTCTTCTTCACTGTCTGTGATCACCACCACCTCATCTACACACACACACACACACACACACACACACACACACACACACACACACACACACACACACACACACAATTCATTTCACAGCAGACAATTTTTTTTATTACACTTTAGAACAGACATGAAGTGTATTTTAGGTCCTTGTGAAATGAAAATAAAGTATTTTACAATTTAGTATCAGTATGTTAGTCTTAAGGATATCTACTGTATCAGCTAGTGTGCTACAAAGTAGTGACAAAATTCTAATTAAGTAGATATGAAGAGTTGAGATGCAAAATCTCTTAAGTGCCCTCTGAAATATTCTTCTAAAATTAGCATTTTTTTCAGCCTCCTATGTTTACATTCTGTTATTTCACTTTAAGTACAATGAAAAGAACATATTCACACAAACAACAAGCTTGCAGTTTGTCACTTCTGCCTAAATGGATCATTAGCTATGTTTCCATGCAAAAATGTGAATTAACTTTATGTGCAAAACTGGATTATCGCATAAAAGATGTGTGGATAAAGCAGCGTTTCCCTTCAACGAGTCGAAGAGAACAAAATCGTCACTTTCTAATTAACTGGCGCCAAATATCAACAGTAAAAATGGAGTTTGCTGTGGTAGGAGGAGTTGCGTGAATCTTTTCCTTATTTAATAAATGTCTTGCACCTCAGAAGACGATGCCGACACGCAATGAACACGTGGTGGTGTTTGAAGTTATGAGACGTGGAGCACAGATGCTCCTAACAGTTCTGGAGGTAATTAATAATATAATTACAGTAATACTGAAACGGTTAAGGCGTTTTACAATGACCAAAACAACATTTCAGATGTTTTACAGTGTGCTCAGCCTGCTGGTTTGTCCATTTACACACATTTTCATCATTACATGATCTCTTATTACAAAATCACATGACCTTTTTTAATGCACATACTGGAATTTGTTTGGTAAAAGTGTTTCCATCGTAGTTTATGCACATCTTTTATTAGCGAATACAAATTTTATACTACTCAGTTGTGCATATACATTTTTTATCTGCATTTTCAAAATTTATGCGCATCTTAGCATTTCCATCATTCAAGTTTTATGCACATATCCAAAATGCGCATAAACATAGGTGGTTGGAAATGTAGATGATGAATTTTTGATGTCATCTCATAACATCAGTTTCCCATCAAATCTTCTGACCAATCAAATGTTCTCAAGTATCTGGCATGTCCCGCCCACTTTAAGATGCTATAGATATATGCGCTTGAGCTCAACCACTCTCAATGGCTAAACTATACGCTATTGGCTGTTTTTTAAAAAGGGGGAGGGACTACGCTATGTCCCATCCTGTTTTCTGTTTGTTAAAATTTCGTAAGATCGAACAAAAATGTAATTTCAAAGCATTTCACCAAACCTTTAAACAAAGTACCTGTTTTTCTGTCCTCTGTCTGAAGTTCATCATCTTCATCCTCATCGAGTCCCCATGAATTCACAATGCCCTCGCCGATCTGTGCGGTTCCAGTGGCCACAAGAATAGGAGAAGGTACACTGGCTCTGGGTTAAGGATTAATATTCAGGTAAAACCTGAAACATCATACCATCACTCTTATCATCTTGCATTCATAAACAAGACATTAAAACACTCCTAATCAACACAAGTGCTTCTAAAGCTGGCTGTTCTCCCAGTCTATCTTAAAATATGCTGGATACGTTTCTGTGGTAGTTTCTGTTCTCTGCACAATGTCATCAGCAGTCTCTATGACATCCGTCATCTCCACCGGGGCTTCATCTCTCTTAAGTGCTGTGATTCGCTCTTTGGGCATGGACTCAGCAAAGCCAAACTTTCCTCCCTCCTTTCTATATAAAATGACAGAATGGACATTGGTAAATAAGTGAATTATAACATTGCTCTATATATTTGCTGTAATATGACACAAAGTATTATAAAATGCTATTTGTATATGATATTTACATATTCATTCTTTCATTCATTTATTTTTCTTTATCCCTTATTTATCAGGGGTCACTACAGTGGAATGAACCACCATATTTACATATGAATAAAAACAATTTAATCCATCCTAATCTACACAAACATATCATACCTGACTTTCTTGTCATTCTCTAAGGCTTTGTTGATGAGCTCTGTGATTTCAGAAACCTTTACGCTTGCTATTTTGCTGCATCTTAAAACCTGCATGCAAACAAAATGTTTAGATGATTGCGGTACACTGTATAAAAAGCATCAGAAAATAACAGTAAAATGCTGTTTAAAATTATATCCATTCCTATTAGGTCTGCATGATATTGGAAAAACCTGACACTGCAACATTTAGTTTGCGATACGTATATTGCTATATAAATAGCATTTCACCAGATGACTTAACCTTTTGGGAAAAATTTCAAATTTTACATTGATTGGGATGATTATGTAGAGGAGCACATCTGCATAAATTATAATAAACAAACTACAAGCATAGATGAATACAATAGAGCAAAAAACACACAAATTAAATACACGCTTTATGGTTTTCTGTGGATGTGTACAGTTGCCTTGAACCATGCCGAAGCGTGCTTGTCCCCCTCTCCCCCGATGGCCTGCACTCACACTGCTTTTTGCCTTCTTAACCAGAGCATGTTTACGTCATCGATGATGCAACTGTTTAGTTTAACAGGAAGAGAAGCGCTCTCACTCAGCACAGTGGAGATTGCTCTAGTTATATCGTTTTGTATTATTTTTAGTCATTTGATATGCAGTGAGATGCAGTCAAATATTTAGCCGAACAGATCCACAACTTTTGACGTTCATAAATTAATCATAAAAGTCCTCGTGCTGCAGGTATTAGGAGGTTTGCTGAAGGTGCAGCTGTCGTGCAGCGAGCGGTTTGCGTCTTTAATAAACTATGACAATTCATGTTCATTGAAAAGTAAGAATGATTAATAAATCCATGTGGAGCCGTCCCTTAAAAGTGACGTCACATGTTCAGTTACGCGCTCAGACATGTTTTGCCCTCATTTAGATCATCCAGAGTCTTTGGTTCATCTTTTTTATGAATGTCAACATTCAAAGAAGTTTTGGGATGACTTATCGTTGTATGTCCAAAAAAAAAAAAAAATCAGGTTTTAGATGTAATTTGTCCCCCAAAGATGTTATATTTTATTTTGACTCAAACAATTTATCTGTGGAATTTATAGTGAATCTTTTGATTTTATTTGGCAAAAATTTCATATTCATAAATGTAGATTGAATAACTCTAAACCTTGTTTAAAGGTTTCTATTATAGATATTCACAGTGGTGTAAAGTACTTGAGTAAATGGATTTCGTTACTTTACTTAAGTATTTTTTTGGCTACTTTGTACTTGTACTGAGTATCAAAAATATAAGCAACTTTTACTCTCTACTTGACTACATTTTTGATTGAATATATGTACTCTTTACTCCACTATATTTGAACGGACGCTTACCGTTACTCATTACATTGTGATTGTGCACGACAAGTCGGCATCTTTATCAACCACGGCTAATTTGTTGGGCGGATGAGGCGATATCGCCATCTGCAGGGTGCTGAAGGTACTGTATGCTATTTATGGGCTAAATCACGTAAATGTGAATTAGCAGCTTGCCTAATACCAGGTGTTTAATTAGCGACATGGCTGCAGCCAGTGATGAAGCTGAAGCACATCAAGCAGTGCCAGCACTGATGATCATCTATGGCCTTATCTGAAAGAAATGTTTTCATTTGCCGATATACAGAATGGCTCTTACAGGATGCAGTGTCTACTTTGTTTGCTACGAACCACGAAAATAAATGCTTTAAGAATTTATCTTCAAATAAAAAAAAACACTTTGAGGTAAAAGTCTATTTAATGTGAATTTAGTCAAATTATGTCTGAATTTACAATGGTATTGTAAGTATAATGTTACCAAAAATTAATACAGTTACTGATGTGGCAAAACCCACTACGACATGACTATATTGTAGTTTTTTTTTTTTTTTTTGTGCAATGTGAATAAATGTATCACTAAAATTATACATTTTGCATCAAGTGCATTTAGCTGTGAGTTTGTGTTTTATTACATTCAGTATGAGTAAAATACTTAAGTTCTTTCAAAATCTGATACTTTAATACTTTTACTCAAGTCTTATTTGAATTGGTGACTTGTAACTTGTAATGGAGTCATTTCTACAGTAAGGTATCAGTACTTTTACTCAAATATGGTTTTCAGGTACTCTTTACACCTCTAGATATTCATTTATATACAGACTCGCTCCAGTATATTAATAGCAAGAAATGTCAAGATACAATTATAATTGCAAAGGAGTTGAAGTTAACTGAATAGTAAACTTGCTGTCAATTGGGTAGGTTAAATAATCTCTAAGTTATATAGTCACTGTAAAGGTGTCTATATTGAAGTTGTGTTTTTATTCATTTTGATTATGTAATTTATATTTTAGTTTATTTTATGCTATTAGTTATGTTTGTATTATTTGGATTCCATGTTTAAATTGTACATTTGCTATTGTTTAAATAAAAATATATAAATAAAATAAAAAATACTTTGCCCTCACACTACTTTTTGTACCTTGCCAAAGCTCAACCGAACAGTGCTCTGGCACATCTCTTTCAACAGGGCAAGGGCCAGCAAACTGAATCGTGCCTGGGCCCAATTCGAAGCACTCACACTTGTCAAACAAACCGGGAAACGCACATGGGCATGATTCGAATTGCATGAGCATGAGTGCACCCCAAGTAACGAGGTACAGAAACAATAAATATATATAAATAAAATATAAAATTACACTGTATATTATTCATTGTATAATTATCAAACGCAACTCATCTTTGTGAAAGCTACAAACATGATCATTTCTTGTGCCCAAATAATGGTTTAAATGTATTTTAAATCTTAGTCACAGGCCTTAAAGACACATCCAAATGAAAAAGTTTTACTCTATTTGGGTTAAACTTTGCAATGACTCTACAAATCACTTGTTGTGATAACATTTATAAATAATTAAACTTGATATTGCAGATCCTGCGATATGAGTAATTCAGATATGCACATTGCGATATCAGTGCTGAAATGATATACTGTAGAGCCCTGTATCCTATAATTCAGTAAATCAAGTTAAATTGAAATTGAATGGGTGTTAAAAAAAACATTTAGATCTAACACACGCTCTTACCTGTTCTTTCAGTAGCATAATCCCTCCACTGGACTGAATGGAGCAGATCTCCCTGTGTTTGTTCATGGCTATTACCAATAATCCGTCTTTTACTCGCTCTTCTCGTTCACAAGGGTCCACAAGCAAAAAAGAGCTAGAAAAGGAATAACAAGCAAACAAAAATATGACTACAGTAAATAACAGCACAGACACAAGACATGGGTTTAAGTTTAACAGTATATTCTGAGTGTATATTCTGACTGGAATTTCAAAGTAGTCAACAGCAGGTAAAACCATGTACAACCTTACTACTACATTACAAAGTCACTATATTCTTTATACAGTATTTATTATCAACTAAAACAGTACTTGTTACAACACACATTATTACAATACCAATGCACAATACCTCTTTAGCTTTAATAACAAAAATACAGCAAATCTATTATTACTATTAATACAGGGATTATTTTGTTTTCCATTTCAGTGTTGTTCAGAAAATCAGTGCTGTTTCATCATGGTTTCAGATTAAGTTTCAAATTACTGATACATATGTGGTTTGTAGCAGGGAACTCTACACTGAACTGAAGGCATCTGACTGTGGCTCGTGGTTCAAATAAGTGCAGTTTTGTCTTGCTTCTAGCACGCTTGCCATTTCTTTGTATAGTGCATAAAAGTTAGATTAGATCTAGATCATTTATGTCATGATTTGATTTCCTTATTGCCTGTATAGTAAGATCTAACCTTGTGTTGTTGTCAGAGATGCCATGTGATTTCTTACCCCTGCAGGAAGAAAGCAAAGCTGACACATATGGGCATGTGATAAATGCTGAGTGGAATAGGATCTCTCTCCTCTGGACTGAACTGCTCAATAAAAAAAACAATCATGGTATGAATCACTAAACTAAAGAACTCTCCTTCCAAAAACAAACATTAAACAGCTTTTCTAGAGTTTCAGGACTCACCACAGTAACATCTCGTCCCTGAATAGCAACATCTGGCCGCCTAAAATGTGAGAGTGCAGATATGGCTGCAATGCTTGCCGCATCCATCAAGTTACCATCGTGATTTAACACATGGACATCAACCCGTATTTGCCAAACCTGTCAATTACAGACAGTGCACAGAGAGTGAACAAACAATATATTAATATTTGCTGCTTTTTAACATGAGAATAGGTATACTATCATTTCAGAAATGTAACGGCTGCCTTTACTTCATAATACAAAATAAGATTGTACACTATTTGTACAGTTCAAAATAATTGTGTCCTAATACAACAAATTCATAAAATCAAAAATGTACTTTAATTCCATCATGCAAGCGTTGTTACCCCAGCCTTCACAGTCACATGATCCTTCAGAAAACCTTCACATATATACATAATATACAGTGCTCAGCATAATTGAGTACACCCCATTTTGAAAATGAACTTTATCCATTTCTCAGTGAATATCGATCATATATTTTGGTGCATTTGAACCAAACAGATTAATTAAACAGATATATTTATTCAAAAATAATATTTTAGTCAACAAACAAATTTAGAAATAGAAAGATAGTACATTTAAATTCATAATAATAATTTAAAATTTTCAATTTAATAACATTGTATACATTTTTTGTTTCTCAACTTTTCCTCTTTTTACAATTTTTATGTAACATTTTCTAAAACTAATTCTGGGACAGTTATTGTAAGTTATTTTATTAGATTAGCTCCAGATTTGGCTTCAGTACTGACTAATCTAATGTATATGCACATATTATAATAATCATTATATAATTATTAAATAATATTGTAAAGCATCCTATTAAAAACATTAATTTATATGAGAGATTTGTGAGGGGTGCACTCAAATATGCTGAGCACTGTACATATGTGTGTGTGAAATGAATAATGTATTCTTGCTGTAAAAAAATATTAATTCCAAAAACTTACTCAAACTTTTGAAAAGTTATGTACAGCTCTAAAAATACAAATGAATAATCTACTTCAAATCTATTATTGAGTCTCTTGATTTTCCATTAATAGTTCACTTTTTGAGTAAACTGTTCATTTAAGTTATGTATACATAAGTAACATATATATAAAATTTAGAACCGAAGACATGTTATCAATAGTTCATAAAATATAAATAATAACGCTGAAAAGGCGTCACGGTGGCGCAGTGGCTAGCACGATCGCCTCACAGCAAGAAGGTTGCTGGTTCGAGCCCTGGCTAGGTCAGTTGGCATTTCTGTGTTAGGTTTGCATATTCTTCCCGTGTTCGTGTGGGTTTCCTCCGAGTGCTCCGGTTTCCCCCACAGTCCAAAGACATGTGGTACAGGTGAATTTGATAAGCTAAATTGTCCGTAGTGTATGAGTGTGAATGCAAAAGGTGGGGTATGGGTGTTTCCCAGTGTTGGGTTGCAGCTGAAAGGGCAGCACTGTGTAAAACTTATGCTGGATAAGTTGGAGGTATATTCCGCTGTGGCGACCCCAGATTAATAAAGGGACTAAGCCAAAAAGAAAATGCATGAATGAATAACTCTGAAGTGTACATGTTGTTGTATGTCACCTTTTCTCCTGAAACTACACAGAGAGATTCTGTGTCTATGCATTTTGAATTCCTCAGGCACCTCTCCAGCTGTCTGTTCAATGTCACCAACAACTCTGACTGCCTGCAGAACACACACACACACACACATAGGAACACAATAAGAAACACACAGGCATTAGGGAAACAGAAAACACACAGATAAGAGAATAGACTGCAAGAAGGTTAACCTGTTTGGTTCAAAGGCCGGTGATGCCATGGGAGAGAGTTCCAGATTAAAAAACACGATGCCTTCAGTGGGACGTGAATCTTTTGGAGGTACAAGCTCACAGGATACCTGACACAATACCCTGAAATATATAATAATAGTAATAATAAATGACATATTCTGAAGGAAAAAGTACATCAAAGATAAAGGGAAAGTTCACCTAAAACTGAAGATTCTGTAATTTACTCAGCCTTTACTTGTTACAAGTGTTTCTTTCTTCTGTTCAACATCAACAAGTAGGAAAAACAAACACTATAGTAGTCAATGGTTACAGGTTTTCAACTTTCTTCAAAATATCTTCTTTTGTGTTCAACAGAAAAAAGACACTCATAAAGGTTAGGAACCACCTAAGAGTGAATTTTATTTCATATCATTATCATTTAACGGTCTTCTCCAAGGATAGAGAGCAAATCATGCTTGTAATGTAAATATTTAACTGTAAATATACATATATAGCGTACAGTTACCTTGTTTTTCCAAGCTCAACGACGCAGCAGCCATAATCGGTTCCAAAAGTGATTTTAATATTCCGGTAATCGTATGTCTGTCTCCCATCTAAACGCTATAAAATGGTACACAGATCAAGTTAACCTCAGTCAGCAAGAGGTGTGAATGGTGGACTGCCAATAATCAAAAGCATTAATTACGAATACCACAGCTAATATATTCACAAGGTATAACTTACTTTTTTCTCCTTTATAGCTTTAAGAAGGAAAAGCCTCTCGCAGTTTGACAGCGGAGTATCCCTCATTTTGACAGCTTGAACAGCCTATTTCACGTAAACAACCAGATTTGCCAATGTATAATCTCACATGCTCTATTCAGAGTAGAGCACGCGCGGTGTTATGACGTCAGTCAGTATAACAATGGCGCGCGGCATATGCGTGTTCACTGAAGGGGAGTGGACGAGCGAACACTGGTGGCTAACAGGAATTTCGATAAGTCTTGTCTTATGAACAATTTATGTCTATTTCCATTACCCCTTTTTTCACTTAGAAAATTTTTTTTAGAAGAGAAAAAAATGACAGAAGGGGGAAAAACAAAGAACAAAGCGGTTGTCATATAAGTTACAAAATCAAGTCATAATACTTTTGATGTACATTATCACAAATTGTTAATAATGACATACTCAGTCCATTTTGCCAGTACTTGTTACACTTTCTTGAATCAAATCTTAGGTTAAAAGCCAGTCTTTCCATACAGCTTTTTTGCTACTTACCAAAAGGATTTGAATTAAGTATTTATCAATAGTTGGAATAATTTTTGGTATTTTCCCAAGGTATAATGTAATAAATTAGTAGTCTAATTCTTCTCCAGTTATCTTTTTTTATTTCAATCGCTTTTTCAAGGTCTGTATTTTTGGGCAAGCCCAAAACACATGAAAATGGTTAGCCATCGAGGTTCCACATTGTCTCCAACAAGAGCCCAAACTTTCAATACACGCAATGCGGACAGTTTAGGAGTTATGAAAAACCACATCAGATTTTTCCATCCAAACTATCTCCAAGCTCTCAAGTTTGTGGTTTTTGCATGTGTAACACACTGTCCAGTCTTCCTCTGTTACTTGTTGGTTAGATTTTTTCTCTCATTTTTGTTTTATTAATTCCATTACCTTTAAAAAAAATTAATGCTGTGCAAAAAGCGATCCCTTTAGGCCTAAATCAACTTATAAAATCTCATTTACTTTTTAATTAAAATGTTATTAAAGAACCAGAGCTGAATTTATGTAATAAATTTGCAAAAATAAATAAATTTAAAAATAAATATATTCAACAAATTTTCCAAAATAAAAAGTATGATGGCAAATTTTACTGGGCATCCTTCATTGACCTAATAGACTGGAAAAAAAAAACTCATAAGTACTGCATTCCCAATAAAACAAAAGAGGTTCATTTTAAAATCCTTCATAAAATATATCTAGTGAATAGTACTTTGGCAAAGCATATGGAGGTTGATAGTTCATGTTCATTTTGTAAAACTGCAGACAAAATCCTGATTCACATATTATTTTTCAGTGTGAAAACACAAAAAGCTTTTGGAATAGTTTATATTGTTATAAAGGCAATTACATTGATTCTTCCAGCCCCTTTCAACTACAAAATATTATTTGTTATTGCTATTTTTGGTATAACGGCTTTGTTGGATAAACTTTCACATAAGAATGCTAATGTTCTAGCCTTTGCGTCACTGATAGCCCGGAGACGGATTTTATTACACTGGAAGTCTTCTAAACCTCCTCCCACTGTCTCATGGTTAGAAGATTTGATGTCTTTTCTATACATTGAAAAAATTAAGTTTACATTAAGAGGTTCCACTGAAAAATTTTATAAAAACTGGGATCCTCTAATTAATTTTGTCAGGAATACAACCTCTTCGCTGATTTATAAGAATTTTTTATTTATTTATTTTTCTTTCAAGAAAGGTCTCTGCCCTTTTTATGAATGGGTGCGTGTGTTATTTATATTTTATGTATGTTTATTTAGTTGCTTTGACAATTTTTGTAGATGCTAATGTTGTTGTGTGTTTTTATTTATTGTTTTCTTCACCTTGGGGGTGGGATGGGGGACTGAGGGTTTTTGAATGTACTTGTTTACCCTTAGTTATTGTTAAAAAAAAAAAAAATGTGTAAATTATTGATATGGTGATATTTTCTTGTGTAGACTGTACAAAAACAAATAAAAATAAATATTTATATATATATATATATATATATATATATATATATATATATATTGTTACTATAAAGGTAAAACTGATATACCAGAAAACTACATTAATAACTTTTTTATTTTATATGGGAGATATTTTATTCACAAACAAAAATTCTCGAATTCGCAGCCTTCTTTTTCACGTTTTAATTAAAATTGATGTTTTTATAAAATCTCTTAGACTGGTTAAAAACAAGAAAAGTGATAGATTCTTGGATTATTATGATCATTATTTTGGAAATATCACAGATACATAAGTCCTTCTTTCCTCTTGCTGTATTTGTGTTATGTATGTCTGTTTAATAATTTTTTTCTCTTTTTTTACTGGTTTCTATGTTTATAATATTATTTATCCTGATCTGTTAAGTTGTTATCATATTTACTATCATTGTTTTTTTTTGTCTAGGCTCGAAAAAAAAAAAACACTGGTGGCTTAAAACACTGATTCACATATTCTTTCAGTGTGAAAACATTTTTTACAGTCTATGGAAAATAAGAAATGCTTTTGGAATAGCTTATATCTTCATATAGGTAATTACAATATTTATTGCAATCCCTTTTGATTACAAGATATTATAAAGGTAAAACTATGTACCAGAGAACTACATTATTAATTTTGTATGGGAAATATATTATTCACAAACAAAAATTCTCTAATTCGCAGCCTTCTTTTTCACACTTTAATTGAAATGGATATATTTATTAACTTTCTTAGATTGGTTAAAAACAAGAACAGTGATAGATTGGAATATTACGGATGCATAAGTCCCCCTTTCCTCTGTATTTGTGTTATTTATTTATTTATTTATTGTTCCTTTTTACTGTTTTAGATGTATTCATAATATCATTTAACTTACTCTGTTGCTAATTGCTAAAAAAAAAATAATTGTAACCCCTTTCTCAGAAACACCATTTCAGTTTGGTATGAAGCTCATGAATTCTTAGATGAAACAATTACTCTGTCAAACTTACACCAATTATCACTTATACCAGTGACATTGGATTCCAAAAGTGGATGCTTAAAGGTATACGTCAAATAAAAGATTTATATCAGGAAGATATAGTGCTCTTGTTCCAACAATTGGTGAGAAAATTTGATATCCCCCAGAATTTTTTTTTTTAAATAGCTACAGGTAAGAAGTTTTATATATTAAAAACATTAAAACTCATTCAAATATCTCACTGTCTGTCATAGAAGATCACACTCTAAAACATTTAAGAGATAGGGGTAATCTATCAATGTTTTATACTCTTAGAGGGATCGAAAGATAACTCCTTATCTGACTTATCACCATGGAAAAATTATCTTCAAGAAGACATATCTAAAGAAGAATGGATAGAGTCTGGTTTGTTTGCCCAAAATAATTGTATAAACACAAGTTGTAAATTACTGCAATATAAATGCCTCCTACGAACTTACATTACACCAGCTAAACTGCATAGATTTAACCCAAATATTCCTGATAGTTGTACAAAATGCAAAATGCTAAATATTTTGGAAAGAGATTCTTATCATGATTGGTAAATTAATTGAAGAAAATCTACATCTGGTTCCCAAATTATGTTCATACAGTTGATGTCAGAATTATTAGCCCTCCTGATTTATTAGCCCCCCTGTTTATTTTTTTCCCCAATTTCTGTTTAACAGAGAGAAGATTTTTTCAACACATTTCTAATCATAATAGTTTTAATAACTCATTTCTAATAACTGATTTTTTTTTATCTTTGCCATGATGACAGTAAATAATATTTTACTAGATATTTTTCAAGACACTTCTATACAGCTTAAAGTGACATTTAAAGGCTTGACTAGGTTAATTAGGTTAACTAGGCAGGTTAGGGTAATTAGACAAGTTATTGTATAATGATGGTTTGTTCTGTAGACTATGGAAAAAAAAAATTAGCTTAAAGGGGCTAAAGGGACTCTCTTCAGAAGAAAAAATATTATCAGACATACGGTGGAAATTTCCTTGCTCTGTTAAACATCATTTTGGAAATATTTAAAAAAAAAAAAAGAAAAAACATTCAAAAGGGGGCTAATAGCTCTGACTTTAACCATATATATCCTGTAAACCTGGATCTGAACACAAGCAAACGCAAACTATTACATTTTAATTTACTCCAAGTGAAGCGTGTTATTGCTTTTAATTGTAAAAAAACTAAAAGGCCATCCTGTGGCCAGTTCAGTTAAAGAAATGACTAGCAATCTCGCTCTGGAGAAGCTGACACTGTTAAAGGAAAATTACAAGAGTTTTATAAAATATGGATCCCCTTTCAACACTTTCTTAACCAGGTGGACCATGCAACATTTTTTGATGTTTGAACTTTCAACCCTTGTTGGTGTCTTATTGTATTGTTCAGATGTCTTATACATTTCAGCAACAATTAACACATTTGTTTAACCAACACACACTGGAAAGCTGTGAAATGCAAGGTACAAAACTTATTTTCACCTTTTTAACCATTTGTCTTATTATTATTATTATTATTATTATTATTATTATTATTATTATTATTATTATTATTATTATTATTATTATTTAAGTATTTTGTTCTGCAGTTCAAACAAAACCCAATAAATATATTTTGGAAAAAAAGTTACTATCATTGTTAGTGTTACTATCACTGTCTTTCTATGTTTTGTTATTGAAGCATCAAAAAAAAAAAAAACGCTGGTGTTTCATTTTAGTGTTTCAGAACGTTTGTTTGAAAAGATTTCTTTGAACAAAAGAGGAAAACAACATTTAAAAATCTAAATGTTAACACACAAACACACACACACACACACACACACACACACACACACACACACACACACACACACACACACACACACACACACACACACACACACACACACACACATATATATATATAATTTATCTTTTTATAATTTATTTTACATAAAGGTAAATAAATTCAAAAATAGATATCCTTCCATGCAATTTGATCATTATGACACAAATGTCTCAAATGAAACCAATCAAACTCCAGTATTTATTTCCAGTATAGCTACCATTTATGAAAAAAAGGCCTAAATAAATAGTAACAAAATAATTACAAATATATAAATAAATTTGAATAATGATTAGGACCTAAATATATACAATTTAATTTTATTTAAAAATATTTTTGTTAATAGACATTTTACTGAAGGTGCTTTTCAATTGTAACTTCTTAAAATTACTTTTAGTAATTAGGCACAGCAGTTTCACTCACTGTTGGCTGAAATTGTCTAATTATAACTGTTTTGGAAGTAGTTTTTTTTTCAAGAATGTATACCCGTCATTTTGCTTGATCAAACATAGGCACGAGCTACAATGTTCTGTAAATATATAAAAATGATTTATTAAGTAAATTAAGCAAAAAAAAAATAGACTAATTTAGGCTACGCATCAGTCTACTTTCAGAGCAACACTTTGGATCGTTTGATAGATCATAATCCCATACAGTCTGTCTCAAAATAATGTGATTTATTATTTGATATTATTAAAGCTTTTGTTAAGTCGAATGTGCCTTTGGCAAGTTCACATGTACGCAGATGTCCTTTTAAAAGCGCTGTTAATGGTACCAGCCGAACTCGACTAATCATATGGGGCTGTATATTATTGTTCAGCTGGTGCTCTTGTGGATGCTGTTGCTCTCATAACCTTATGATGGATGAGCCGCGCACTCGCCGATCCTTTGAGCCGCTCGACGTGATGCCCGCTTGTTGAGCACAAAGACGCGTGGACATTTGCATCAAAAGCCACTCTATCATCTCTTGTCTCTCTTTTCCACCTACATTATATTTACACGACACAATAACTCTTCGACCTAGTTCGAGTCAAATGTCATGCAGGGTTCAAGCTAAGTAGGAACAAATGTATGCGAATATTTTTAAGGCTGTGGAATCAAAGCATCTGAAACGAAACTTAATCAGAAATAACAGTGCATTTAATGCATCTAAATAAAAAAAAAATATATATATAGGAGAAACCTTCTCAGGTACACTGTAAAAAAACAAAGTTGTCTCAACTTAAAATTTTATAGCAACAAATTTCAGGACATTTTTGAGTTTACTAAACTTTTAACCCATTTACTGCACTTGACTCGATTTAAGTTGAGTAGCCTAAACTCAAAAGTGTCCTGAAGTTTGTTGCCTTACAATTTTAGGTTGAGTGAACTTTTTAATAGAGAAAATGTTGATGACAAATTTATGACTGAGTATTCTGGCTAAAGAAAAATACTTTGGACTTTATAAAGTGCAGTATATTTGATGTAGCCTGTGTAGTGTGTTTATAGATCTTAAACAGTATTCTTGTGGTCTTTGTATTAGATTATTTACTGTACCGTAAGTGAACAATTTTTTACTTGTTATCTAAATGTTCTTTTTTTACTGTTTTAAATGACTGCTCTATACCTGCGGTGTAATTTTTTTTCTTGACACATTCAGTTGTAAGTTGTAATGAAATAGTTCTACATTTCTAAATAAAACCAAAATATTGTATTTATTTTTTTGTGCATGCAGTCACCAAAGGATCAAAATGCATGGGTCAGTTAGCTGAAAATGCTATATAATAAGGTACATTTTTTATGTACCTTCAGTGTCTACAATTTTATTCATTGAGGGTACAAAATTGTCCCTTAAACGGTACAAATGTAGAAGGTACAATTTTGTACCTCTAAACAGAGGTACAAAATTGTACCCTTTAAGTGTTTACAATTTCAAGTTGAGAGTACTTTTTATAGTGTAGAACAAGAACATTTTAATGACAAAACTATTGATGCATCACAGTTCATAAGCTAATTGTAATTTTTGTATACACTAAAATGATTTGACAAAGACACGAAAAACAATTTTTTTAATTTGAGAAAAATTTATTTGATTTAACCAAAAAAGTAGGCAGCAATATTTTAGTGTAGTTTGCATGTATTATACTTCAAATAGCGATGATTTACATGATTTCTCAGCTTTTTAAGCATTCGAAAGTTTAGAATAGTTAATATAGGACTAATAATTTATTATTTTATTTTTATTGAGAGGACAGAATAAACATGTTGTTTAATTATGTAATTCTTTTCTAAAACCGTACACTTTCTGTAGCCTGCATTAATTTAATAATATAAGCTAAAACATGCGATAAATGCATACTACTTTCCAAATGATTTGTCGTTTTTAACTGCAGAATTTAAATAAGAGGGATATTTTACGATAACCATAGCCATACGAATACTTTAGGCTACAGTTAAGAAATTAAACAGGAAGACTTTTGTTGAAAAATATGTTAGCCTCACAGAAAAAAATGATTCATTGGATTTAGCCTAATATTTTTTTTTATGTATGTGGTTGCAAATAATTTATAGCCTATGGACTGAATTTAAAGAAACAATATACTTTTAGTAATAGTCAATCTAGTTTGTTTCTTTAAATTCAGCCCATATAAATTGTTTGCAACCACTTTAAAAATATAGTAAATCCTATGAATATTTTTTTCAGTGCTATAGCCTACATTACGCAGTTCAGATTTTGTCAAAATAAATAAGAAACGAGAGTTTACTTAATACAACTAGTGCAAAAAACAAAACAAAGATTGTTTATCCTATAACGCATGTAGCTATTCATCCGATCCGGCTGTTTGATGTGCAGGTGGAGGCAGAGATGATGGAGAGACGCGTCAGAAAACGAAAAACAATGAGACCCACCGCCACGTGTCAGTGACCGAATCAATCAACTCCGCTTACTAGCTAATAAAAGCAACTGAGCTCCAGCATAAGAACAGGTCGGAGATCTGCACCACAGAGACTTCACGAGGTTATGATGGAGTACAGCTATCTGACGTCTCCTGCGTATGAGTCAGGGATGGAAACCGGCAGATCCTCGAGCCGCTCGGCGGACTTCAGCTCCTGCACTCAGCCCTTCACTTTCCAATACAACAGGTGCAATTTAGGAAACACCAACTGCCATTTCATCGCGCCCAGATCTCACCAAACCTCACACTACATAACAGGTTGGTCTTTATTATAGGAATTATAAAAGTTAGTATATTCCTTTTAGGTGAAGATTTTCATTTCTTATTTAAAACTTGAAATATCATTACGTTTATTTACAACAGAAAACTATAGGCTAGGCCTACTTGGAAACCTTATAAGCAATTATTTTTTCAACATCGATTTTGTTTTTCGAGTTTCAACATCGATTTTGTTTTTCGAGTTTTTAAAAATGATTTAAAATGATTTAGAATTATTATTGTTGTTGTTGTTGTTGTTGTTATATTATTATTATTATTAGTAGTAGTAGTATTAAGAATAATATCATTATTTCCCATCCCCATTAAAAGAATACATTACATTTTAAAATGTTTAAATATGCAATAAAATAGGAAAGTACAATGTACAATGCAAAAAATACATTCAAGAATCCCACATAGATGTCTGATTTATAGCAAAATATGTGCATTGCATGTCGAGTTCATTTTTGTACTCAGTAGGTCTAAAATCTATGCAACATGTATTTTAAAATATTGCAAATATTACTTATTACATATTTTCTTCAACCATTGAAACTACAAATATGCTCATACATGTTCATATATAAATACATTTATCAAATTATAACTAATATATCTGAACATGTGTACACATTTGCTTATTACCTGCATATTATTAAGATAAGCTAACTGTTTATTATAGCACTTATAAAGTATGATTATTTTGTCATACCTTATAAGTATAATTAATTCTAAATAAAGATAAATAAAATATATGTACTAAATGAAATATGTGTACTTAGTTATAAGCATACGTATTTTGCATCACTAATACTAAACCCAACTACTACCTTAATAGTTTGAGCTAAACGTCTTACAGTATAGTTAGGCTATTGGTTTGTTAAGGGTTTGTTAATAGCGCAAATTGTATATTTAAAAAAAGTGTGACCCATATATCTGTGAAATGCAAATATAAACTATATAGGTTAAATAATTTTCATATATTGCCATATTTTAGATTTCTGTATGCAAAGATTACCGATCACCCTTTTTATTGGTAAATAATTGCTCCATTTTGTTATCGTAAACATGTATTTTTGTTTACAATCACACTTTGGTTACATTTTCAGTGCATCCTAATCTTATGGCTTATGAGCAAGGCGTCAAGGAGCGGCGCAAACAAAGGCGCGTGCGCACCATCTTCTCCAGCGCGCAACTGAAAGCGCTCGAGCGCGCCTTCGCACACACGCACTATCCGGACATCTACACGAGAGAGGAGCTCGCGCAGGAGATCCAGCTCACTGAAGCTCGAGTCCAGGTATGTTTTTATTTTTATTTTATTGTTAATATTTTTTATTTATAAATTTAAGAAAGCACTTTAAAAAAATGAAAATGTAAAAGTGTTGTTTGTTGTAAAGAAAATGTAGCCTACTGCACCAAATATTTTTGTATAGAATAAAAATATATAATATTCTAGAATTACTAAGGGTAAAGCCATAATCTACTCACAATTTAAAGTTGATATTACATTGTTTGAGATGCTAACTCCATTAAATATGAGGAGGTATTCTCTTTTCAGAAATCAATCACTTTTATTAAAATTATATTACAAACCATACAACAAATAAAGGAAATTGACTGTCAGAGCTTTCAAAAAAGTGTGTGCATCTACAGTATATGAGGAGGTATTTATAAAATGTTATTGTAAAATATTAAAATTGTATTTGTATTAATTTCAGTGTTTTTTTTGTTTTTTATTTGATCAGGTCTGGTTCCAGAACAGACGTGCTAAATTCCGCAAACAGGAGCGCGCCGCCTCATGGACTGAGTCTTCCTTAAAAACACACAGTTCACCTTCTCATGACAGCTCTGAAACAGCGAGCACCACAGACCCAGACAGCACACAGCCCTCTCTTCCCCTCACCGAGGACCAGAAGCAGACCAGCAGAGACAGACCACCTTCAGAGGAGCTGCCTCTGTTATTAGGCTTAACTTCTCTTGAAGCACAGAGACAGAGTGTTCACCAAACTCCCTGTGTTGCTTCTGTGTGCCTGTGTTGAACACTGAAGACATGATGTGCCATTTAACCCACTGAGTACATTAGTTAGTGTCAATTTCTAATTTTTAGATTTGTTTTGTCTTGAGTCTCCGAGAGATTTAGTATAGTGATACATATGTACTGTATATGGCAGTGTTGATGTGTTTGGTCTTAGTGACATAGATCTACTACACTGCTGCCTTGATTATTGGTTCAGAGCGAGTATAGAGACTTGCTAATGCCAGTATATTCACAGATGCTGTCTGAGTAAAAGACACTGATGCTGCAAACATAACATATATGAAACTCAGATCTATACGTGAGTACAGATGAGGGTCTCCGAAAACACACTGGAGATTGCTAATGAAAATGACACTGTGGTATTTAAATGTTGGGGAGCAAGCTCATTGGCCACCAAGGTGACAGCAACCGATCTCCTGTGCCATGTTGTTGGAAGCAGATATTTGGACCTATCAGCCTGCACGCCTAACAGTTTAATGACAGAATGTTTTATTTATTAATCTAAGTGAAAATGAATAACTCATGGCCTATTTATTTATAACCAAAACATATAATAGTTTGAATAATACAAAGTAGTTTTCTACAGTACACGTTTTGAAAATAAAGGTAAGATTTGTCAGGTATGGCATTTTCATTCTTTTGCATCTGGAGAGAATTTAATGTAATCTTATTGCCATGGGTACGTTTCTATTGCACATTCGCTCTTGACAACCTGTGGTTTCAGACACTTTAGAAGGGCTCACCATCTTGCAAAGTCAATGAAAACTAAAAGTTATTCTGGCAGTTAAAGAGATATCGTTCATCCCAAAATGAAAAAAATCTCACATTTACTTTCTCAAGTGGTTCCAAACTTCTAAGAATTTCCTTTTTGTACACATCAAGACATCAGAGTTATTCTGATGTACACAAAAAAAGTGCTTTTGAAAAATTGTAGAAACCTTTAAAAATTGACTTCCATAGTAGGAAAAACAAATACTATGAAAGTCAATGATTACAGATTTCCAACATTAAAAAAAGTCTTCTTTTGTGTTTATCAGAAAAAAGAAAGTTAGTCAGGTTTGTGACAAGTAAATGGTAGTAAAAGACGTTTGGGGTGAATTATCCCTTAACCCTTTAAGTACTGTTAAGGATGTTTTCATCCACTTTGGGGTGATTTTGAGACTTACAGTTTTTCCCAATTGTTTACACACATTTACTGAAAGCAAGTTTCATATTGTCAGAACTCTACACACAAATCACAAAACACACACACGTTGGGCAAAACCCTTCAATTCTCCTGCAAAATCAAACTTTACATTCAAAACAATATAATTTCTTCTCAAAATGGTGTTTTGTTTTCAAATGACACACACAAACCATCACATGAATAGACATTTATAAGAACCAGTTGATCACTGATGTGCTTAATGTAAAACACTATGACCACGTCTTCTCTATTTATAATGACTGACTGTAAGCCTTTTTTGTTCAGTGCTACACTTACTGCAGAAAGTACACAGGCCTACACAAGTGCATTGTAAAATATTTCAGAATATTATTTTTATACAAAACACACAAATACACGGTACCAAATATATTTTACGGCATTTTCCCCACAAAAACAGTGTACGCAGTGTTCATCCCAACCAACACAAAGTTGCACATAACGTGGTCTACATATAACAGAAATATTTACTGAATAGTTACAGTAAAAACAAATAAAGTGTTGATTTCGGTCATACACGTTCCATCCCCAGTCAAAAAAATTCTTCAATAGGATTGAGAAATGTAGAATATGAGATGAGCTCTGATTTCTAAATTGTGTTTATGTGTGACAGGTGTTTACCTGTGTGATGAGTTAGTATGTAAAGCAGGACAACTGACTTTACAATTTTGAATGACAGCGTGTTCCTTGTGAAAACAAGAGATTTTCTGCATGACAATTGTGCCAAATGCAGAGAATTGTGTGTAGTGTTTTGAAAAAAGTGTGTTTTAAATCTGCAATTTGAGTGTAAAGCAGGAATTGTGTTTGTAGTTTAGCAGAATTGGTTCAGGGGGTTGGTGCATCAGTTACATGTTGTACTCATTGTGTCTGAAGTACAAGTAATTGTGTGTAAACAATTGGGAAAAACTGTAATTTGGCCATAACTTTTTCTGTGTTTCAGCTAGAGGAATGACTTTTGGTGACAAATCTTATTTTGACCCACATTTTGAGAAAATGCTTTGACTTAAAGAACTCAACAACACACTCTGGGCAAACTGACTACCCTTTTATTATGTTCAATGTTTTATTATGTATCAATATTTTTTCCAATATTTTTGCATAAATCTGTTAATCAACCTCAATCCTGATCAAAACTACTAAATTGTGTAGACAATTACAAGATTTTGACTCTTTAGTTACCCAATTCATAAATGATGTCAGTGATTTGGTGAAAAAAAAACTGACAAAATGACGTATTTTTACAGTTTTTTCTGAATGCTTAAACTCTAACCGAGATTCCTATAGCACAATTTATAAAACGATTAATTCTTATAGCAAAACCACTCACTGAGTTTGCAAAATTAAAAGCACAAACACTGCTTTGCACTAAGTTTGCAATTTTGTAAAACACACTTTGCAAAATTGTAGGTACAATCCACTGCACAGCACTCTTTTTGCAGAACTGTAAACTCAACTCACTGCTTTACACGGAATTTTCAATTGATCAACACACTCCTAGCAAAGCTATACACATGTATGGCTATTATTTACACTATTTTGCCAACTGTCAGGCACACTGTCACATGTGAAAACTGATTTAGATAATTAGTTTACTTTGCAATCAGATACTTTCCCCGGTGCCTTGGACTAGAGGACATTGCATGTGATGCAGATGAAATTTTGTGGCCGGACCCAGAGAGACGACACGATATAGTCTGATTTATTTATTTTTTCTCAGTGAAATTACTATTTTGTGTTTTGATTTGGAAAAACTCTTGTGTTTGTTTTGATGTGTGTAAATAAACACCAGTACTTGAAGTTTGCATCCCTGTATGTTTACAGAACTATGAGAAAGGTATGACCTCAGACTGACATAGCCTAGCTTGTGCTCTGAGAAGGCAAAAGCCAGACGTTTTTCTTTATTTTCTTTAGAATTTTTTTACATTTGCCTTTCAAAAACACAACAATTTAGGCCAAACTCAATTCAAACATAATCTTGCACACACTGACTGAGACATGTCATACAGTGAATCAAATATAAAGCCATAAAATTACACACACAAAAACAAAACAAACAAACATACAAATAAACCAACAAACAACAAAAATATATATAAAATAACTTGACAAAAAAAGAACAACATATCGTGCAGACATCAAATAGAAACTCTGTAAGGGGTTAAATAAAAGCATATTCTTGAAACAAACCATACAACTGTTTAGTCTTCTCACTCTTCATTATTTTTTAAAGCTTCTACATTGGCGGCAAACTCCTTTTTAAAGATCAGTTGAGAAGCTGTTTTTAAAGCAAAGGCCAGATGTAGTTTTTATTTATTCCATCAGTGTGCAGTTGGAGCATTGTGTGCTTATTATTGTGATGGCTTGTGTTGAATGTTTGATACAAAAATACCATTTTTACGAAGGTTTGAAGAGTTTAGCAAGGTTTATTAGCTTTTGCAAGAGAACTAAACTGTTTTGCAGATTTGGTGAAGGGTTTGCATATTGATGGGTAGAGTTTTGCAAAAATAGCCAATAGTTACAAAAAATGTGCTTAAGCTATCAGAAAAAAACTGTAATATAAAAAGTATGACGTGAAATGTGTAAAGTTACTGTTTGGCACTATTAACTCTTTAGATAGGTCTGTGGAAAAAAACAACATAACATCAAATTAAAGTGTGTGTATGTGTGTGTCTGTGTGTGTGTGAGAGTGACGTTTACACACACCTTAATGTGTCTGAGAAAATCAAAATACGCATCTCAGCTCTCAGAACTACATGCAGTAAACAAAAACAAAGACTGTGTATTTATGCACCATCAAATGTGGCTATAATGGAGGTAAATGGGTCAACAGCCAACAGTAAATTAGAGGGAAAAAATGAAATTCCAACAATGCATTAAAGCCAATGTTGTTACTAATGTGTCACATGTCCAAGACTGTGATAAAAGGTAAAAAAATCCAATCCACAATTACGTTTTATATTGAAAATACGTCATTTTGTTTGTTTTTTCATGAAATCAGTGACATCATTTGTGAACTTGCCAATTAAAGAGTTAAAATTTTGTAGTTTTTCAAAAACATTTAGTAGTTTTGATTAACAGATTTATGCAAAAAAATAAAAAATAAAAATTGATCTAATGCATTTTTACAGCAGTTTAATTCAGTGGATGTTTTCATCAGACATAACAAAAGGGTGGTACATTTGAACAGCACAAGGGTTAAAATAGGTTTTGTCAGTTAATTATGCAATTCGCCACCAGGTGCCAAGATTAACACCAATAACTAGAGAAATCTAGGGATGCTCCGATCGATCGGCCGAAGATCGGTATCGGCTGATAATCACATTTTATGACTCGATCAGTACTCGCAAACTTGGCCGATCTTACGAACCGATCACAATTGATGACGTCAATGCGTGAGGACGTACACGATGAGTGGGGACGTAAATGTTTTGGCGCCGCAGTCATGTCATCACCAGTGTGGAATTATTATGACGTTTCGAGAAACAATGAAAAATTCGCTAATTGCTATTTATGTTCCAAAGAAATCTCACGTGGAGGAGCATCATCCAAAACATTTAATACAACGAACCTGATTCGGCACTTAAGAACGAGCCACCGCAAATCCTATGGTGAATACGAAAAACTGTCGACTGCAAAAAAGGCAACGGTAACTAGTAATGCGACTCTCACTCAGCCATCCATTACAGACATTCTGAAAAAACACGAACTGTACACACCAGACAACAAGAAAGCTAAGGATATAACCGCGAAGATAATGGAATTTATATGCATTGACAACCAGCCTCTGTCAGTCACAGAAGACATTGGATTTAAACGCCTCATTGAACATCTTGAACCACGATATCAACTGCCACGGCGCAAATATTTTACTGATGTTGAAGCATCAGAATCGGCATTGCTATCGGCCGATCATCATGACAAAAAATCGGTACTCGGTATCGGTGGCAAAAATCCTGATCGGAGCATCCCTAGAGAAATCTAAAAGTGTGTTATTCATTATTGTATTATTTTTAAAATATCTCATTTAAGTTTTTATGCTGTGCCAAAAAATAGGATTTTTTTTTTACTTTTGATCTTGACTTTATTTAGTTTTACAACAAACTGTGAGAGCACATTAGTGATTTAAAGTTGTGTTAAAACCAAGCACTCAGGTGTAAATAGTGTCCTGTTGCACAGGCACGTGCAGAGGTTGGGTGCTTGAGCCCCTGCCCTTTTTTTCTCCTGGAGAGAAAGTGCCCTTTATTCCTGGGGATAATAATTATTTTTTAATGCTACTAATAATATAATATATGTTAATGCATGTTCTATTTAAGGACCGCTTTCCCTGTCAAACAATAAAAAAAACGAAACTTTAAAGTATCTTGGTTTTAGTCTATCGCTCCAAGCGAGCCTCGAACCGACGATTTGGAAAGAAAAGCCACATGCAAGGCGAATGCTCTAACGAAGACTCTATTTACATTATTACTCTCGCCTCAAAAGTAAGGTGTCAACAGTGGAGTAACGTCTATCAGCGCCTATGCCAACTCCTGCATCCGCATTGCACGCGGACTGCATCTGGCTAATGTAATGGAGAAACGACAGCTGGATAGTGAAAATATTGTCCTCTTGTTTTTGCAGTCACACAAAATATATAATGTCAATTGAAGCTATAAAACAGGTACATATAGGCTGGCTATGGAAGTCAGTGGCCTACATTCTTCAAAATATTTTATTTTGTTCAACAGAAAAAAAAAATCAAACAAATATAATAGATTGAAAAGGGATAGTTCACCCAAACATTTTAATTTACTCACCCTCAAGTGGTTCCATTTCTTTGTTTCTTTATTTTGTTGAACACTAATGAATAAAAGATTAAAAAAAGATATTTTAAAGAAAGCTATAAACTTGGACTAGGAAAAACAAATACCATGAAAGTCAATGGTTACAGCTTTCCTGCTTTCTTCAAAATAGCCTATTACTTTGTGTGTTCAACAGAAGAAAAAAAAAGTCAAATATGTTTGGAACAAGTAAAAGGTGAGTAAATGGTGACAAAATTTTCAGTTTTGAATTAACTATCCTTTTAAGGGTGAGTATATGGTGAATTTAGGGTGAAATCTCCTTAATAATCTCATTATAATATATTTTATTTATTAAAGTACAATTTTTATTATTATTTAATAAAAAGTGCCTTTTTCCATTTGAGCCCCTCCTCCTTAAAGGTCTCTGCACGTCCCTGCTGTTGCATCATGAAAATAAAATTGTTCCCCTGGACAACAAAACCAGTCAACCACCAATAGCAAAACATACATTGTGTCAAAATGATTGACTTTCTTTTATGAAGATCCTGTTCCATGAGTATAGTTGGTACATTTCCTACTGTAAAAATATCACAACCAAGCTTTTGATTCGTTATATGGATTGCTAAGAAATGAATTTGGAGAGTTCCTCAATATTTTATATTGTTTTGAACATCAGATTCCAGATTTTCAATTAGTGGTATGTCAGCCAAATATTGTCCATCTTTACAAACAATACATCAATGTAAAGCTTATTTATTTATATGATCAAATCCCAATAAAAAGGACTCTTATGGGGTCCAGGATCACAAATATCAATGAACAAAAATTCAACAAGTTTAAAACGTTTGCATTTTCAGGCCACCAAAATGCCATTGTGTTAATGACTAGCCATAACACTATAGTTTTCAGTCAAAAACATAAACATGGTTCAAACACAAGTGCATTTAAAATAGTTTATTATAGTTTATTTAAAAACATACACTTGCTATAAAAGCTATTGCATTTCAGCGTCTTGGTTGTCTTATATCACTCATTTTTAAAAGGGTATAATAAATACAGAATATGAAGTTTTGTTTTGTCACACACATCTTGTCGCACACACCCTGGCTACTCTTTCCAGTAATTATTGCCTTCTGTTTCAGCTCATATTCTTACAACGTCAAAATAAAACAAATGACATACAAGCAACAATGAAACCCTCCCTGGATCTAAACGACAATTCCTTTTAATCTCAAATATTAACAGAAAGCAAAAGCAGACGTTAGAAATGCAGGAATTATATGCTGTTGATGCTGGATGCAATCTGCTGTGGATGTATCTGATACTTCAATGACCTTAGGTTGATTTCGATAAATATAATTATGGATATTTAACAAATTGAACACCTCTAAATGCACATGACATGACTGAAAAGCGTACAGGAGGGTATGCTTTCCGTTTGAAATCTCTTGCTTGCACATTCACAGGGTGTTTAATAAAGTATAAGGGGTAAAAGCAGAGTGCTCAGTGCATATGCATAATACTCTCACCAATGCACATTGGTTACGTGAAGCTTTGGATGCAAGAAACTAGACTTTCTCTAGGAGCGCATTTCTAAGGCACAACATTGCAGAAGAGTGAAAGGCAACAGATAACACGTAAAGACATTTGCAACGAAGTATTTCAAAGGCTAAAAGAAAACACTTTACATTACAGTGCTTAAGTTATCACACAAAATAGTTTAGATGCTTTTTTTCACATCGATTGTAGTAATTCATTATAAAGGCATTGTAATGTAAAGCGTCACAGAGGAAAGTTTCTGGGATCATGCGGTTTTCTTATCAAACGCGAGAGCAAAACGTAAATATTATTAACACAGAGTCTGAAAAATAACCAAATGGAAATGTCAATTCTACCTGCTAGCAACATGCTGTCTACACGGGTTGTTAAACAAAACTGCACAAATGAAGTCTCAAACCAGATAAAACAGGCAATGCAACATGGAGGAAGGAACAGAAAATTGAAATCAAATCCACTCCAGTTAATTCATGAAGACGTGTTTTTTTTTCAAACCATAAATAAAAGTGACGGACAATCTTACCGGTATTCATTTCATGTTGTCATTTAAGGCATCAGGACATGAACTAGGCCTAAGAGACGCACATTCATGCGTTCGTCTGTTAGCAGAACAACATTTTTAAACAATGTATGTCGGAGACCTGCGAGACCTTTACAAAAAACGGATTATTTATTATTAACAAAATAATGAATGCAAAATTTTCTCGGATGAAAATTGGATGTTGTGCTACCTCATGTTCCTTACAATAGAAATGTATTCAGTCGCACTTTACATCACAGTGCCCGTGTTACTTGTATATTAACGTTATTATGTGAGCACATAGGCATACTAATGAACAATGTGGTCATTTTTTTTATTCCATATCAGCAGTGTTGGGGAAGTTACTTTTGAAGGTAATGCATCACAATATTGAGTTACTCCCTAAAAAAGTAACTAGTTTCGTTACTTAGTTACTTTTTATGGTAAGTAATGCATTACGTTACTTTTGCGTTACTTTTTCTGACCTGGGGTGCGTTTCCCAAAACCATCGTTAGCCAACTAAGGTCGCAAGTTCCGTCGTTACAAACATAGTTCTTTGATTTGCTGTTTCCCAAATCCATTGCTCCAACGAACATGCGCAAACTGCGTCGCAAACTTGAGCACTTGAAACGACACCTCTGGAGCTGTAGTTAAAAGTTCCTGGCTGTGTTCTATTCCCACTTATCCCCCCTATGCCCCATTCATTTAGAACATTCTAACATTCAAAGTTGGAATTATTAAAAATAAACAGCATTAAGTTAATCTCTCTTAGGTGTAATTTGCTTTCAAATTATTTTTACAGTTCAGTTTTAGCAATCTTCATGTTTACAATTGTGCTCCCTTCGCAGTGCACTTTGAAAACATTTGTCATTTTGAACACAGCCTCATGGCGAAAGCTATAGGTATATTTAAAAACGGAAATTATGTTACGTCTCCAAAGCTTGTGAAAATAAAAAAACATTAATTCTTTTATTTTATAGTGGGTTATTTATTAAGTATCTCTGCTGTATATGACATGGGTCTGTTGGTTAGAACTTTCTGCTGTGGTTTGCATGTGTCAAATTGTAATTTTTTTTTTAAATAAATAAACAATATCCTAAATAATAATAATGATAATAATAGTGATAATAATAATAATCATCATTAATATTATTAATATTATTATTAAAGTAAATATATTTATAATAAATCGCCTCATTATTTATTTATTTATTTATATGATTTATATATGATATTAGAATAGTGTTAGCTTTTGTAAGTGATTTTATGTTTTAGAATAGAATATGTAATGTTCAACTTTTCAATAATATTAGTAAAGCAAACATTGGCCCTATATGTGCTATTTACTTATATTTTAAATAATATGGAAAACGAGTGCATGTTTTTACCAAAACTATTATTGAATTTTATTTTAAATGCGTGTTTGTGTAAAACAATATAATTTGCACATGGGGTTCTTCTCTAAAGAAGTTGCTCCACCCCGTTTAGAGCATCATTATGGGCGTTTTACGTTATAACTAACGTGGTTCAAGCGATGGATCTGCGACAGAGAAACAACGGGTTTTGGGAAACACTCGTCACTACATCATTTTTTGCCAAACGATGCATCGCACTGTGATAGTGCAGCCGCGAGTTACGTCGTTGTTTGGGAAACGCACCCCTGGCTGAGGCTTGATCTCTTTCAGAACTTGCAGATGTTTTTTTTTCTTTTATCTAAACAGAAGAGCTCTGCAACTAACAACACATTGTATAACCTTCATTTACCTTTAAAAAAAACACACAAAAAATTATGCAGGATAATGTTGGAGGATAATGATGAAGTAATCTTGTTTGTTCTTGGAGAACGTCCTGACTCCAGAGCTATACATGCCGTATATACAGATGAATGAAAGTTTAAAGCAATGTGTTTGCTACTTTTGTACTTTTAGTCTTATTAAAAAGTCAAATCACTGTCCAATTTAGATAATCCTCTTTTTCTTTTCTTCCATGTGTTCAAAATAAGGAGAATATTTCCATCGCAGAAATGTAAGGCTCTGCCATCCTCATTTCTGTCTGTTCCTGCATTCTCTCACTGCGTGCGGGATTCAATGTGACTATACCTTTATTTTAATTCAGCAATTAATTTTTTAAAAGCGAATTAACTAAACTAAAAAGTAACTCAACTCACATTACATTTTTAAAAAAGTAACTCAAATATCATTACTTAACTTTTAAAAGTAATGCGTTACTTTACTCGTTACTTAGATAAGTAATATTATTGTGTGACTCGCGTTACTTGTAATGCACTACCCCCAACACAGCATATCAGTATAAACAGACATTTTTAGCTGCACATACTCTCAGTTGTGAGGTGCCATTTACACTAGTGCATTTTTGGTTTAAAATGAAATAGATGCTCGGTCAGACTGGCATTTACATTGTGTTTCAGCAATCTCATATTGGAGTTTGAGTAAGCATTTTCAAAACTTTGTTGTTTCAGTCAAACAGAAAACCACTTTTTCTAAACTAAAACGGCATCTTCAGCATTTTCAAACACTTTTTCAGAAGATGCTGGAGTCGTGTGAATGTCAGGTGTAACGAAACACCTTTAAAATAAAAACGCATTCGTGTAAATGGCACCTGAGTGTAATAAACTGTAAATTTGTAAACTGTTACCGGTAAAAACAATGAACTAAAATATCTGTCGTTAGTTTTGTCAAAATGCAATGCTAACTGCTTTTGAATTGCCATTCATAAGGGTAATTATAATTAATGAATTAATCATTTTGCTCCAAGAGTAGTGTAGCCAATGGCTCATTGGAACCCATATATTCACTTTTATAGATTTAATGAACATCTTTATACACTCTATATAGAAATAAGTACAGAAAATTGACAATTTTCATTTTTGGTACAGATAATTTATCTTTTTCAAGGAACAAAAAACAAAACTGAACTAAAGCTCCTATTGGCTAAACCCTGTACGTTTTTTACCATTAAAGCAATCTGTAAACCAACATTTAAATTGCACACAAGGGTCAATTTATTATTTATTATACAACAAAAATAGCAACTATTAATAACTATAATTAAGAATTATGTTGTTTGTCGAAATATTAAAACAGTAGATGTCATGATCGATTCATTTAAACATACATTACACACTAAAGAACAGGTTAAGAAGTAAGAAATATAAAACAAATTTTGTAATATGATGCATATATTCACCAAAATGTTCATTTTTCAAAGTACATATTAAGTTTAAAAGTATTAAATGTTTTTGAGGACGTAAATAAGACCTGAAATTGTTTTCATATTGATGTTTCCTGCGCCAAAACAGTATTTGTTTTCTTGAATTTTGTAATAAAACTGGCTAAATCTGAGCCTTCACTTCATATCAAAACTAATAAAGTTGAAAGAATATTGTGATTTATCGACAGATATTTTCAGTCCAGCCCGAATAAATGGTCTGTATTAGTATATTTTAAGAGAGTGTAACAGCTCTACCTAAATATTATTTAGTGTAATGGCACATGAATTTGACTTTATCACCCCTTCAGGAGCTGAGGATGTGTTATTATCAATGCATTGTAACAAAAATGCCCTGTTGCTATTGAAATGTGTGTAACACGGTCACTGTGAGGTATAGTGCTACCAGTACTGCTCCTTCTAAAGTGTAAAATAAACTGTATGAACAGACTCACTCTTTATTAGTGATAAAGTCATATTTCAGCGAGCACTGAACAGTCAAAGAAAGCCATCCTGTGTCCTTGATTCCAGTTTTGACATTAATGTCTATGCTTGATTGTGCTGTAAGGAAATCTGTTGTATAAACATAAAATCCGTTCTTCTTGGGTCTGGTCCTGGCTTGGTTTAACCTGATTTCGGTTCTGTTTCCTCATCAGAAGTGCAGAGGCATCACAATGTTGTTGGCTGACCAGCAGCTGCAAAGGAGAATATTACAACTGTCCTGAAAATGTCCTGATCGTATAAAAAAATGAAAATCATAAAAATAAAAAACAAATAAAATTGAATGTATTTTTATATTTAATATGTATATTTTTATTATAAATAATAATAATAAAACATGAATTATATATTAAATGAGATATTAAAATTACTTTTTAAATATTTACATAAAAAGAGGGGAATAATAAACTGAGAATTTCAAAGATTTATATGAATAATGGTGAATATGGTGTGTAAAGTAATATATCTTTGCAAATAACACTGAAATACTACAATTGGTCATCATTTTCAATCAAACACATCGACTCACCCCTTGATTTTATGTAGCACTCTTGACAATTTAGCAGTCCGTTTCGAATCCTGACGTCAGTTCCAGCACTTGTGTCTCCAAGTAATCCTTTACATACGCCACACTACAACACATCAGACCATTATGTAAGACAGGTTACGCACATACAAACAGAGAATAAGAACCATGAACATTACCTTAAAACACTGAATATGGAAGTAAAGCCCCAAGGTTTCAATGATCATTGCTGCTCCTTTACCCAGTGGATGAGCACAACTGGAGCAAAGCTTCTTTCCACTGACTGACCTGCAGAGGGCGCCATACACAACCATATATTACTCTATAATAAGCTACAATAAGAACTTTATTTTTATATTTGTATATACTAAACATAGTATAAATAAAAGGGTTTTTTTATTGCACATGGAGGTTCAACAGTCACCAACATTTCTAATTTATTTATTTTTTAATGCTGAAACTTTAATAATTTTTTTGAAGAATGAATCGATATATATATATATATATATATATATATATATATATATATATATATATATATATATATATATATATAGATAGATAGATAGATAGATAGATAGATAGATAGATAGATAGATATTAATATATGAAATTAATTAATAAAAAAATAAATAATAAAAAATAATCAATAATAATAATAATAATAATAATAATAATAATAATAATAATAATCATCATCCTAAATATTTTTAAAATGAATCTTTTCTGTTCACCAAGACTTCAGTTTCTAAAATTGTGCTAGGCATTAATAATAAGAAGAAATTATTCTTGAGCTGCAGATCAGCATATTATAAGGATTTCTGGAGGATCATGTGACACTGAAGACGGCATTAATCATTCAGAATTTTTAGATTCAAGTCACATGAATACATTACAATTTAAAACACATTTAAAGTGTTTCAAAATATCACTGTTTTACTATGCTTTCGATCAAATGATTCTTAAGTTTTACCAAGCATTAGAGAAACTTATTTCATGCATAACAAATATTCTTACTGTTGACTGATAGAATATATAAGTGATTTAAGTGAAACCAAAACCAAAATGCAATGCATTTATGCAATTTAAATGAATGGGCTTGTGTGCACATATGCATTTAGCATGATTATGTATCTCCTGAAATGAGCATTTAAAATCCATTATTATTAGTATTTTTACTAATAATTTAAACCACTATTTTTAGCATTCATATGCATACAGGCCAGTTGAACAGCATGACACAGTTGTGGCAAAAGCACACAAATGCATTTGCCAATGACTGACACGCTCCACATACACACACATACACATACATTACCCTACACTAATACTGGCACTCTGTGTAAATATAAGGCTGTGATAAAAATGATTTGACAGTATGTAATATTTGTAGGATACATTTTGACAACAAAGTCATAGTTTGATGTAGGGCTGCACAATATATCGTTTCAGCACTGATATCGCAATTTGCAAATCAGCAATAGTCATATCGCAGGATCTGCAACATCAGTTCAGGTTAAGTTCAGTTTTAGTTTATTCATCCATTAGGACATTTGAATGCTATTATCGTTGACCAGGAACCACATTGTGGAGTTTATAGTTTTTAAGGCCTTTGACTGGGAGATTTCAAGTATATTTTAGTCATTTGTGTATAATAAATTATAATATTTGTTGTAATGAAAAAAAAAAGATGAATTGTTTATTTTTATACAATAAAGACTATGCAGTGTTATTTATTTATATTTGATTATTTAATTTCTGTACTGGAATAAAGTTAGGACTCGTCAGAATACAGTATAATGCTGTCTGTTTGATTTATGCAGATTATCTGTCATACAGAATCATCTCAATCAGTATAAAATTATATTTTTTTCCAAATTGAGCCATTAAACTCATCTGGTGAAATTATATTCATATCGCAATATATAGTCGCAGAAAAACAAAACCGCAATCGCAATTGCCAGTTTTTTCCAATATCGTGCAGCCCTAGTTTGATGATGTTGTGACTGAGTGTGGAATCATGGGATTTATGCTCTTAACTTATTATCATGGTAGTATGAAGCAGAGTAAGGCTGAAAGCTATCGAAGCAAAATGAGAGCGCTGAAGCAATAGCTGATCAGAAATGAGTGCAATGCAGCATGAAAGCAGCGGAGCTTTTATTATGCCACTGTCCACCGCTTATGGTTTTTCGGGTCTTGATCACGTGGAGAAGAAGCAACACTCTTATCATTTTAAATACATTTTAAAGTTCTGTTATAATGCTTTCAAAAGACTTTCAGAGTAAAGTTGTAGAAAGGGACAGGTTAGGAGAAGGCTACACAAACATTTCAGAGGCTGGAAAAGTTATTTGGAATGTGATTTGATTTCAGGATGTGTGTCAAATAATTATTTCAAAGGGGTATAAGGATTTTCTATTGGCACTGTACATGTACTTGTTGGTTCTCAATGAGAGCAGAGTTTTTAGTTAATATTATTATTGCTATTAATATTATTATTGTTAAGTTTAAAAACAATAGTCATTTTTTCACAGTTCGCTTTGCTTATATTTACACAGAGTGCCAGTATTAGTGGAGGGCTCTGTATCTCCACGTGACGAAGTGTGTGTTGGAGAAAAGGCTCGTACTGTACCTGCTGGGTGATGGAGGTGGCGTGTCTTGTGATGGTGTGGGTGATTTTGATGGGTGTGTTCCTAAAACATTCTCACATGACCCAGTCCTGCCAGCAGCCACACACATACACACGCATACATACACACGCACGCACACACACACCACACACACACACACACACACACACACACACACACACACACACACACACACACACACACACACACACACACACACACACACACACACACACACACACACACACACACACACACACACACACAAGCATAGAGAACTGTAAAAGCAAGTCATATGCAGAAATGCTCCATGTGCCAGAAAATGAAAAACTCATACTGATCTGATCTACTCATTGCAAAGCCAAGCAGCACTTTTGGCGAACATGTGTGTGTGTGCAAGCCAGCATGCATTCAGATGCACACACACATGTGCACACACACCTCCTCATCCCTGTGGTCTGGCTCGGGGCTGGACTCTGTTTACGATCCAGCGAGGCGGTTTTCTTCAGATCCTCCTGCCTGCCTTTAGACTTGCAGCTCCACGAGCCATCTGTAAAACACACATGGAGAAAGAAAAATCAACCTTTATTTGCTGAGAACTTTGGGAATATTGAGATATTTTAATGTTTTTGAAAGATGTCTGCTCTGCTCAATTAGGAAGATATAAACACAGACAAATACAATATAAACAGTACTATTTTGATTTCAAATTCAAACGACTGTTTACTATGTGAATATAAAAACGTAAAGTTTTAAATAAAAAAAATAAAGCCTATTGTCATTTATTAGTCAAAAAGCAAACTGGCCAGCACAATAACTTTCCTCCATCAGAAATCAGCATGCCCAAATTTGGGATTTGGTCATCCCAAATTCTGTACCGTCAGCCAACATAGAATTCCGCTTGGTCTTAAAACCATTTTCAATGGGATATTTTCACAATTTATTATGGAATAGAAGTCAAAATAAGACAAATGAGCTCATGTGTGGGACAAATTCTGGACCTTTCGAACCACCCAAACTCCCCCTGGCAACAGGCCTGATTATGTATATGTGTGTGCATATTATTTATGTACACAACACAAAAATCAACCAGCACAACTGAGTCAAAAAACATCAGCTTATTACACTGATTATTATAAGACTGAAGTATTTATGTTAAAAATCCATCTTGGGATAGAGGAAAATATATTTTATTATACAAAATGTTAACATAGAGCTAAATTGTTTTAACTGAAATAATATTTCACAATTGTTGATGAAATAAATTGCATAATTGGTGAGCCAAAGCAGCTTCTTTCAAAAACATAAAATATATTAACAATACATAATAAATATCCTTAAATAACATAGTTTCACATATTATTAATAATAACAATAAGAATAAACTCAAATATATTGTAAACAAAATAATAACTTCAAAAGGCGTCATCCTGCATGTTGGAGAGAATAACAGTAATATTATAATTACATCTAAAATAATAATAATAATAATAACAATAATAAACTAATAAATAAACTAATGAATGATTGAATAAATAAAATAAAAAAAATTGAAAACATAATTTAAAATAGATATTGTTTTTTGGCATTATTTACATAAAAAAACACTATTTACAGTCTATGAAAATTGTATACAAGTCTTTAAAAATGTATAAAACCAATAAACATAAAATTTTTAAACACATTTACTAATAATATAACTTTTCAAACATGTATCTTTTAGTACCGAAACCCTTTGAGATTTAGACGTGTATGTCTTACCCTGTATGAACTGCAGTTGTGGTGTAGCTGTGATCTGGCTCTCCTGAGCTTCAGCTCTCTGTCCGTTCTGCTGAGCTGCTGTGATTACTGGATCAGGACTACAGAGATTATAACAACAATCAAGTTATGATGTCAACACTCAAATTTGTATGTATCTGATACACCTTTTCAAATGAAAGTGTGCCAAAGAACAGCAAAGTCAGCTCATTATTCCACAAAGGCACTGAATTAAAGGGGCATTGACTTGAGAAATCAAATCTGCCTTGAGCTTTATCAAATACGAGTCTTTGTTCCATTAAAACATCCTGCAAGTTTCAACTCCTCATTCATACAAACAATGCATTTTTTTTAATAAAGCTATAAAAATGACTCGTTTATCAACTAGGTGGCATGTGACATCACAGTGGTACATACTGTATATTTGCAAATAAACCACCTTCAGAGCAAAACAAATTTAAATAATGAAACACATCTCGGAAGAGGATCTCGGTATCAGGAACGAAGATTATATGGTATATTTAAATTGTTAGTATTTAATCGTAGCCACAGATCATTTTAGACGATCACATCCTTTTTTCTCTTTCCTTAAAGTTTTTAAAATAAGAGTCCCACCTACATTTATTCATTAATTTTTCTTCGTCTTAGTCCCTTATTTATTAGGGGTCACCACAGCGGAATGAACCGCCAACTATTCTAGCATATGTTTTATGCAGTGGATGCTCTTCCAGCTGCAACCCAGTACTGGGAAACACCCATACACTCTCATATTCACACACACACTCATACACTACAGCCAATTTTGTTTTACCCAATTCACCTATAGGGCATGTCTTTGGACTGTGGGGAAAATCGGAGCACTCGGAGGAAACCCATGCGAACATGGGGAGAACATGCAAACTCCACACAGATATGCCACCTGACCCAGCCGGGACTTGAACCAGCGACCTTCTTGCTGTGAGGTGACAGTGCTAACCACTGAGCCACCGTGCTACCTCCCACTTACATAGTAAGTATAATACAAGCTTAGATGAACTAAATGAACAGGGGAAAATATCATTGTTATAATCTCACTAGGAAACATTGTGGCTAATCAAAGGGAGTGTGCATATTAATGACCCCGTATTGAGCATCTGTGTTACAAGTGGCCTATTTTTCAACAGAATTTCACAGTCATTGGATTTACATGAGAACAAAGAAACAATAGTGCATGAGATTAAAATCATGTCCTAACTACATGTGACGTGACAATATTCCAGCGACAAGCAAATTGGGGGTCCGCACCAAACACGACACAACACAACAGAAACATTTAAATACCAGCCATTAAATATCAGCCACTGGCCTCCCAGCAAAAAGGTAAGGGTTATAATCTAATTAATATATATTAAACCTATTTAACATTATAATTAACATTAAAAGTACATACAGTAGGCAGAGTAACTGGTGTTGTTGGTTTGCAGTCACAGTTTTGACTTTCATTTTCCAACCGATTGCTAGTTATTTTATTTTTAAAATCTGAGGTGAACTTTCTGCTGCTATTGCTTTCAGTATGGCAATAAAAGTAGCATACAATGGTGTTCAAACTTGTATTGGTAGCAAATAACACTGAATACAGCCCATAATCTGTACCTGAGGGAATAATTGTCATAGTAGTTTATGCTGTTGTTTTGCCATGAGATTGTAAAAATTGAAACTGTTTCGAAAATAGAACTTTTGTGGGCCGATATCATGGATGGTAAGGACAAAAACTTGTTTTAACATAAAAAAGATAGCTTTTATCGCATTGCGGCACTGCATTATGTGTAGTTAGGATGTATTAGTATGTCCATTTACTGAACTCTTGTTAATCAGATATCCATATTTTCATTCTTTGACACCTTTAAGAGTTTTCGTGGGTATGTTAGCATTTTAACACAGCTAATCACATTATCATTCAGCTCAGAGGAAACAAAATCCAGAGTGTTTTGCAAATCGCCTGGTTGAAACTTGGAAGAGTGTTTGTAGTGCACCTGTGTGTCAATCCGTTACTCTGGCTCGTCTGTGCCTGTTTCTCCAGCATTTCCTGTTTCCTTTCCCAGTCGGCCAATGAGAGGACAATGGTTTCATGTGGAGCTGAGGGCTGTGTGAGAGACGGCGCCTCTGTCCCGCTGCTGGATGATAACACTGGGGTGCGAGGGGTCAGTGGGGTCACTGTCTCCTCCAGAATCCGTCTCTCCTACAGATGAAGAATGAATTAGTGCTCATTAAGAAGTAAATAAATAGTGTTAATGTGAAAGCTTTAGAGGACGCACCTCTTCATGGTGTCTCCTCTCCTCTTCTTCTACTTCTCTCTGGGCTTTCTCCCATTCCTCCTTCAGTTTTTCCTGCTCACGCTGATATTTCTCCTGCAAAGGAAGACATACAGGGTTTAAAGGGACATTTTTTAATTCCCTCATCATTTATTTAACCATGCATTGTATCAGGTTGCTTAATTTTTGTTCTTCTATGTAACAAAAAATTATGTTATGCAAATTTTATACACATTTATTGCTCTTTTTTCCATGCAAAAAGTAAATCAAATAAAAAGGGATCAAACTAATTTTGTGATACTTTTTTTCAGGTTAAATGGTGGAAACATGGTCAAATGATTGATATTTGTATTGTTTTCATCTCGTATGTTTGAATACATTTCTGGCATGGTTATTTTTGCACTTTGCTTTAATTATTACTGTTTTTACTTGATTTACTCGACCACTTAAAATTTTTAAAGGCTTAATTGTAAAGCAAAAAAACCACGTGTTGGAAATATATTTTATTCTCACCAATGCTGTATTTGTTTGAACAAATATCATTGTGAACATTTGAAACATTGTGACATATCATTGCAATTTAAAATACTTGTTTTTTATTTAAAATACGTGACCATGTAGCACAAAACTAAATGTCTTGTGACATTGCATGTGTTTATTTGTGGCAATTGTGTTTAAAAGTGTCAAAAATACATTGCATGGGTCAAAATGATCAAATCTTCAATGCCAAAAATTATAAGAATGTTAAGTAAAGATCATGTTTCTTGAAGACATTTTGTAAATTTATTTCTGTAAATGCATAAATACTATATTTTTGATTAGTAATATGCATTGCCAATAACTTAATTTTATCAATATTTGTATTTTTTTGAACCCCAAAATTTCAGGTTTCCAAACAGTTGTATTTCAGCCAAATCATATTCTATCCTAAAAAACATGCATCAATGGAAAGCTTATTTATTCACCTTTAAGACGACTTTTTAAAATTGACACTGACTGGTTTTGTGATTCAGGGTCACACATAAAAAAAAAGCTTTGATGTAGAAACCACAATCAGTGTTATTCTATCTAGTATCACTGAAATATCATCTTAATACTTTTTTATTAATAGTTCGAATTAGGTTTTTTTTTTTTTTTACTGGTTTTATCTTAAATGGAAAGTTTTATATTTTCTTTTTTTTTTGTCTAAAACCTTCTTTTAGTTATTTTACCACAAATATTAATAGCCAGCATTAATATTTTAATTTAAGATTATGGGCCCTATCATACACCTGGCGCAATAAGGCACAAGACATGTTTGCCCCAACATGTTGCTATTTTCAGACCAACGCAACCTTAATTTTCCCGTTTTCCGCCATGTTTTATAAGTAGCAAATTCATTTGCGCCACTTTGTGGACTCATGGGTGTTTTGGTCTAGAAAAGAGGTGTGTTAAGGTGCATTGTTGGCGTGTTGCTATTTTTAGGAACTAAAATAGACTGCACAATAGACCAGCTGAGAGCAGGTCTAAAGTCCAGCGCAGAGCACATTAGTTGTCCGCTTCGCTTACACATTGCTTAAAACACGAAGGATGTACAGCAATACACAAATATCTTTACAAATGAAAAATAATTAAAGGAATAAAATATTACAAAAATTATTATTTTCTACATAAATATAAAAAACACTGCCTCCATGCCTTCTTCGTCTCAGGGGGCTTTTTTAGTTTATTCATGACAACTTGCTTTTGTATAATGTTATTATTAGTAGTAGTATTATTTATTATATGCATGTTTATATTTGTTTTATTAAAAACAAGCTTAGATTTGTCCACCTGTCAAGTTTTGGACCATATGGCGCATAAGAACAGGGCGTGTGTTTAGATATAACTCAACACTTTTGACCACACTTCGTTATTATTGTTCATTTATTGGTTTGCTGGAAATTAGAACTGAATTTAGAAATAGTTTTGAAACAAGTCTTTGCGCTTAACAAACGAAATTAATTATGTAGGCTAATGGATGTCTAGGCTAGGCTAAAGGCCAAATGGAGGCGGCTCATTCTGCTGATGGTCTGTTTAACTGTTTTCTCCCTTGTGAAGTGTTCAGTTTTTCCACTTACAAAGTCCAACATGTAAATAGCAAATGCGCCATGGCACGATGCAACTGACTCTTAAAGGGAATGGGAGATGAGACTCTGATTGGTTTATTTTCAAAAAACACCCATAACTCATTAAAAGAATAAGCACAACTCTGTTAGACCATGCGCTGCAGCGCAGAACATATTTTTCTGTCCTTAAAATAGCAACACGCCCTTAATGCTTTTGCGCCATGCGCTTTAGACTTTGCGCCTAGATCATTAAAATAGAGCCCTATATATTTTTATTTTAGTTACTTTACCAAACGTACCAAAGTGCTAGCATTAACAGTTTATAACATTTTTAAATATACAGTTAGGTGCATAAATATTTAGACATCGACACAATTCTAACATTTTTGGCTCTATTCACCTTATTCTTCGCGGACGAGCGGGCGCAGCCATTTGAATTATTTTGGCTCGAGACTTCCGGTCTCATTCACTTCCATTCATTTTTATATGTTAAAAACAGCTCGTTCTGCTGCTTTGTGTTGCAAACTGATATTTTCTTATCATATTTTTCTATATTCTCTGTATAGTCATGCAAAACACTTGTTTGTAGAGCAAGTAGTTTGACTGTTTTCTGCCGTTTATTATTCCTAGTCATTTCTCCCATAGGCAGCTGAATCGGAAGTTCTAAAACAATCGCAAAAACGGGCGCACTTCCGCATTGAAGAATAAGGTAAATACACCAACACAATGGATTTAAAAGAAACGAACAAGATGTGCTTTAACTGCAGACTGTCAGATTTAATTTAAGGGTATTTACATCCAACTAAGGTGAACGCTGTAGAAATTACAACAGTTTGCATTTGTGCCTCCCACTTGTTAAGGGTCCAAAAGTAATTGAACAATTTGTAATGGTCTGAGTGGAAACCGAACCCGGGTCTACTGTGTGGTTAGCAGTAGTTCTTACTACTTACGCTAAGTCAGCAACTGGTGGCCCAAGAGCAGAGGAGGAATAAAGTTAGCCCACAATGTGTGAATTCAAAAAATAATACAGTCTTTACTGAAGAGAAATTGACAAAAAATAGAAGAGACAATATCTCTCTACAGCCAGGGTTGAAAAAGTACAACAAAAATAGGACAGCCGAGCTTCCCAAAAAACATACAAAATAAAATAGACACGAGGGTCTCAGAACAATCAAAAGAACATAGCAAGCTAGCAAATCTTGAGAACAACTTAACTGGACACTCGACGAGGTAGCTAGGAGGTAGAGTTCAGGACTGAACACAGAGCAGGATACAAAGCAGTCTTGTATAGAGCAGATAACAGGTGGTGGTGATTAGGCTGATTACAGGGGAGTTTAAAGGAACAAGAGTCACTAGCGCCATCTAATGTAGAGGAGTATAGGGCACTATCGCTGCGCCCCCTGGTGGCTTGGAGGACGTGACAAAGTGCTGAGATATTACACAATTGGCTTCTAAGCTGTTCCATGGCCAGGAGTGTGTTATTCCCTCATTATCCCAATTACAATAATCAGATAAAAGGTCCAGAGTTCATTTCAAGTGTACTATTTGCATTTGGAATCTGTTACTGTCAACTCTCAAGCTGAGATCCACAGAGCTGCCACTTTCAGTCAAACAAGCCATCATTAGGCTGAAAAAAACTAAACAAACCCATCAGAGAGATATCAAAAACATTAGGCCTGGCCAGAACAACTGTTTGGAACATTGTTAAAAAGAAAGAACGCACCAGTGAGCTTAGCAACACCAAAAGACCCAGAAGTACACAGAAACAGCTGTTGTGGATGACCAAAGAATTATTTTCCTGGTGAAGAAAGCACCCTTCACAACAGTTGGCCAGATCAAGAACACTCTCCAGGAGGTAGGTGTATGTGTGTCAAAGTCAACAATCAAGAGAAGACTACACCAGAGTGAATACAAACGGTTCACCACAAGATGTAAACCATTGGTGAGCCTCAAAAACAGGAAGGCCAGATTAGAGTTCTAAAAAAGCCTTCAAAGTGCTGGAACAACATCCTATGGACAGATGAGATCAAGATCAACTTGTACCAGAGTGATGGGAATAGAAGAGTATGGACAAGGAAAGGAACTGTTTATGATCCTAAGCAGTGAAGCATGGTGGTAGTAGTGACATGGCGTGGACATGTATGGCTGTCAACTGGTTCTCTTGTATTATTGATGATGTGACTGCTGACAAAAGCAAAAGCAACCAAAGATTTTTCGAAGGGAAAGAAGTGAAATGTTATGCAATGGCCAAGTCAATCCCCTAACCTGAATGCAATTGAGCATGCATTTCACTTGCTGAAGACAAAACTAAAGAGAAAATGGCCCAAGAACAAGCAGGAACTGAAGACAGTTGCAGTAGAGGCCTAGCAAAGCATCACCAAGCATGTAACTTAGTGTCTGGGGATGTCTATGCGTTCCAGACTGCAGGCTGTAATTGACTGCAAAGGATTTGTAACCAAGTATTAAAAAGTGAAAGTTTGATTTCTGATTATTATTCTGTCCAATTACTTTTGGTCCCTTAACAAGTGGGAGGCACATATGCAAGCTGTTGTAATTCCTTCACCGTTCCCCTGATTTGGATGTAAATACCCTCAAATTAAAGCTGACAGTCTGCAGTTAAAGTACATCTTGTTCGTTTCATTTCAAATCTATTGTGTTGGTGTATAGAGCCAAAAATGTTAGAATTGTATCGATGTCCAAATATTTATGGACCTAACTGTGTATAGAAATGTTCTGTTTTCATGCCAACTGTAAAGTTTTTGCAATTAAAAATACATATTGTACATTTTTATTTTATCTCATGTTATTTTAGTGCATAAACTACACTTAATAAAAATAAGAAATATTTCTTAGCTAATTATCTAAATTTTGAATTCTGAAACTTAAATGTAATTTAATTAATTTGATTCATAACTATTTACACAAAAAACATTTTGTTTGTAATTTATTCTGGACATGAAAAAAAATGATTTCAAAACCAGATACTCCAGTGTCACATTACCTTTCAGAAACATTTCCCAAATGCTGATTGGTTGCTATTAACAAATCAGTTGAAAACAGCTACTTAACATTTTTGTCCAAATTGTAAAACTTTCTTCAGAATCTTTCAAAACAACAGCCTGTGAAACAGATTTTTGTGCAACAATGTAAAAGACTTTTGATCAATGTAATGCATCCTGACTGATAACCATTCAATTTTTAAATACACAAGTGCTTTTGTATTCTTTTGAACTCTAAAAAACCCTTTTTACAGTAACTGCATAAACAGAATGACTTCTTTAAAAGTTCTCATTTCATATTACACAGAAGACCTGATAAAGGTCTGACAGATTTGAGAGAAGGTGAAGGAATAGGACAGGAACAGAGGGGGAAATATCACCTTCAGTCAGTCAAACCCCAGACAGACTGTATTACCTGCAGGAGACGCTCCTGCTCCTGCTGCCACCTCTCCTGCCGCCTGCGCTCCTCATTGGGATCCCACGTCCAGTGGTCAACCCTTTTCGCAAGGTTCAACATTGGGGTTTCAATCTGATTCCCACACATAAACACACACAGAGAAGCAGAAAGGAAAATGGGAAAGGAAGGTAAGACGACAGGATGCTTCTACACTCGGTATGACTAAAAAAAGTTAAGATTAATTATAAATGTTGAAACTTGCCTTTTCTGTTTAGTTTGCAAACAAGGCAGATTGGGGTTTCATTTGCATTAATTGACTTTAAGCAGCTTAACTTTGTTTTTTGTAAGTAACGGATTCATATTTTCTATTAGATAACACAAAAATTGACTGTTTACAAAAGAGGAGCTGACTGAAACTGCATAAAGTTTTCAAATACACATATTTTTCTTTTTGGCATTTTAAATATATCAAAGTGTGCCACCATGTAAGTGTTATGATTAAAGATACTGTTAATTTAAATAAAGCTGAACTGGAATAATAATATCAAATGTTATTTGGTAGTTTTTATTGACAATTAGAAATAATTTTTTACGAAATATGTTTTGTCATTTTATTTTTAATTGTTGCACAAAATATAATGTAGTTATTTCATTTTAGTTTTTTTTTAAAGTATCTCAAATTAGACAGAATTAAAAAACAAAACAAATATAGATATATACAGGGTTCAGTGCTAAGGATTTTTTTAGTGGTTCAGATTTTTATTTGCCCTGCCAAAATTTTCACTGGTCCTACCAAAGAAAAAAATAAGTTAATAGCTATTTCATTTATTTTAAATGTGTCAAAAATAATGTCTGTGAATCTAGAATTTAAATATTGAAAAAATGTTAATAAATGTATAATGAGCAAAATTCAAAGTGTTATGCAAACAAAAAGAGCAATATGGAAAATGTGGAGGTATTTTATTGCAGTTCTGAATTATTTAACAAAAGGTGGCTGACTTTCCAAACTGACGGCAAACTGTGCAAAACATTACTTCATTTTTTTGTCATGTTGTACCCAGATAAAAGTCTGCTTCCAAGAGACATTTTCTTTTAGCCTCATAATTTGATATTGTCAGCATGTTGTCGTCTGTTCGGTGTACTAGTTGTTATTACGTTACGGAAAAAAATAACGTGCTTAAAACATCCAATCAGATAAGAGGAACCAAAAAGCAATATGGTGTTTACGACATCACAGAAAAGGTAGCATTTAAAGGCTTAAAAGCACAAACTATTTCTCGATTCTAAGACTGTAATTGCACGCAATTGACAAATAGTCGCAGGCTAAATAAACTTTAGTAGCAAGGCAGCAATGGCCCTATTGGCCCAGAAATGATCCTGTCTACTCTCCTGAGCGTCTCTCACGCTGGCCCCGGGCCATCGGGCAGTCCTTATTGTTGATCCCTGATAGATATATATATTGCTTTTACATTTTTACATTAATTGTAAATTTTAGGTGATGTTTTTTTTTTTGGATCTCATTTAATAGCCAGCTTAAATTGTTTACATATATTTATTTACTATATTTTTAATTCTAAAGATTTTTTCTTTAGTTGTTTATTGTTTACATATTTATATAAAACTATGAAATGAAATGATCAGTAGATTTTGTTTATTGAAATAAACCTGACTTTAAAAAAACATATTTCAACCTAATTTTATTTATTTAGATTATATTTCAAAATGTTTTTACTTTTATGATTAGGATTTATGTAAAAAAAATAAGAAAGTTAAACAAAAAGAAATACTTATCAGAATAAAAACTTACAAATAAAAACTATTTTAAAATATCAGTAAATTGTATAACACTACATACTGTAATACTAGAGGCAGTAACAACAAAACTAAAAACTGCCACATGCAGCTGAACTACTTGTATTGTAGCTTTACATGCTCTCAAAATGCAAAGCTGTTGGGGCAAAAATAATGCAACAGCAAATGACGTCAACATTTAGCTCTTCCACCTGACCACCCTTAGTAACAGCCAAAATGACCAGAATGAACATCTATACTTACAATGAATAACTAACAAGGGGGTGAAAGACTGAAAAGAGATGCAGAAAGAGGAAATAAAGAGGGATTCTGGAAGAAAGGGTTTGAGTTTGGCAAGTACTTACACATTCAATGGAGTAGTCAATCCCCTCTGGAGAAAAAAAAGGAGAAGGAAGCAGTGGCTTTAGAAACTCATCATATACTCATTAATCTTTCCTACACTAATGAAAGCGACAGTACAGCAGGAAATCAAAGTAGTACAAAGATACACAGAGCATAAGGTTCTGTTTACATCTGATATTAAAGAGATGGTTCACCTAAAAAATTAACTTTCCTCATCGTTTACTCACACTCAAGTGGTTATAAACTTTGGTGAATATTTTTCTTCTGTTGAACACAAAACAAGATATTCTGTAGAATGCTGGAAACCAGCAGCCATTGACATCCATAGTAGGAACAAAAAAAATACTATGAGAATCAATGGCTGCTTTTTCCCAACATTCTTCAGTATATATTGTATTGTGTTCAACAGAAACAAAAGTGGAGGATGAGTAAATGATGACAGAATTAAATTTTTTCCGGTGAACTATCCCTTTAAGATACGTTTTGGTTGATCAGATCACAAGCTGGCGAGGAAGACTCAATCCTGTTTACATCTGGGCTGTGTTCAGTCCTGACAAAACATTTTTTTAAAGAAAATGGTGTTCAGAAAGAGCCATTCTTTGTGTTCTTTTTGAAGACGTTTTAGAGCCTGATGAAATTGGTATAAAAACTACAAAATATGCTGCATGTTACAGTCACTTTCCTTGCTATTCAGAATAAAATAGAACATCCCAATCAAGTGGATGGAAGTGGAAACTTATTATCGTGGTCCAACAATTTCCTTGCTTTTCAGAATGAAAACATCAACATGTGATGATCTATATGACATTGTGACTATGTGATGATCTATATGACATTATTATTTTTATTGTGAGTATTAGGCTAATTGTTATTAGTGGTCACTATTGTTGCAATGATATTATAATATTTACAGTATTATATAATCAAAGGAGTATAGAAATGTTTATGAAAGAGTCATAAACATACACAATACAATAGGAAAATATATGAATATCTATATCTATATTTTTGTTACATTAATAAGTGTCTAGCAAACCTAATCCTAATGCAAAAGGGATTTGGACAACAAGACATTGCAATCCCTACATGATCCTTAGACTGACTAAAGTCTAATAAAGATTCTAGATTTACACTTATGAGCTCTTATTAATTCAGTTAGTTCGCATCTAATGTAAATGTGCGAACAGTATACTTGTTCTTGTACCCATTGTGTGAACGGTGTTCTTAATACCGCATGGTTTATATACCCGTTGCTGATTGGGCTGAAATTTGAATATGTCATTCATCCTACAAACCGTAGAAAAACGCTACATGCCATTTTGTGCTTGAACATGTCCCTAGTGTCTTAATCCTTCTATCTTGCATAATTTCAACCACTTTTCTGATTTCTTTGAGAGGCGGGTGGATGTATAGTCTTTTTCTGAATAAATATTAGCAAATAATCCTGTGCAGTTTACATAAGAATGCAAAAGGAGACTTGCGGAAAACAAAACAGAGCAGCAGCTTTCAATTCTGCTCTGATAGCTGTAAAATTGCACAGAACACTGGGTTTGTGTTAGAATATGGACTGGTAAGTGAACGCTTTTTACATAATTTTGCCTTCAACCCAAACTTGTGATTTCAAATAGCAAAGTATAAATTCTGACTAGCGTCCTTCCAAAACATGAGCGATCAAATGTGTTTTTGACTCAAGAAGTGGTCAAAAATGGATAATATCAAAACATTTAGACCTTTTTTTACAGCTGCATTTATTGTTCTCTTGTGATCGGATCAACAAAGATGCATCTTAATACCAGGTAAAAATTATGCTTAAGACACTAAAATAACACAAAGAAAGATATTGATAGAGACAGACGTAATGATGACTCTGTTTACACCCATTGACATCCAATTTGCACGTCTGCCATGAATAAGGATCATATACACACTTACCATTTACATGCAGTGTCTACAGTTTAGTGGCAATATTTATAGACTTCACTATACAAAATACAGTGCTTTAAAAGAACACTCCACTTTTTAGGGGAAAATTACGCAGCGTTGTTTCCTAGCTTGGGACTATCTTCAGGTGCTGCATAACATCATTGTGCCTGCTGCATTTATGGTACCCAGCAAAATTCCTTGATTGAGAGTATAGTTCCTTGCCATATCGGCCTAGAAAATAGCAAGCTTTAAATAGGGAAATCATCAAGTTTTTTTTAGGCAAGATGCTAATGGTCTAATCCGAATTAATGATTGATTTATGCTAAGCTAAGCTAAAACTGCTCCCTCCAGACCTAGAGATTGGCTGAATGGATTAAAATGGTAAACTCAACTGTTTAACTCTAGCGGACTTGTAAAATTAGTATATTTTCAAAAAAAATGGAGTGTCCCTTTAATGTGTATTTGAACACCTCTCAATGTGGTTTAAGAGATTGCACATTCCGGACACATTTTCTGTATTAACAGAAGCTTCCCCCTAGTGGTGAACGTGTAAACTGAGATGGAAATTATAATCAGGGCCAAAGACAAGAAGGATGAATTCTTAGAGTCAGACATAAAAACAACAGAAAAATGCTCTATCACACAGAGCATCTTAAATTCCAAATCTTAATCTTAACTAATAGATCTTATCTATAATCATGGAGTACTGCCATATGTCCATGCTACCAGTGCCTGATGAGGACAAAATGACACATAATTGTATGTTTAGAGAGAAAATAATATTTTAAAGAGAGAAGGGTAAAATGTGGAAGTTAGTAAATATGCACTACATACATACTATAGGGCGGCCCTGGACTTTTTCCTGGACTAAAGGTTTTCTTGGTTGACTACTCGTTGTTTGTGTAGAAGCACACACTGTTTGCTTTCATTATTTGAAATCCATAATATACGATATACTACTTAATTAAAATAAACTTTTTACATGGAAAGTAAAATTACTTATGTCAAAATGAATCCAGGTCTAAAAATGTGTCATATAATACATATTGGTTAATTGTCAGTGCATAACCACGCAAATTATTTGGCTAAAGACCAATTCTCACTATTAACTACTTATCTATTAGGATTATAAATGATGTTTCAATTTACAAAATACAATAAAAATGTGTTTTATGATCAAGACAAATTGAACAGGTTTTTTAAAAAAGAAAAGGGATACTTTTGCTCTATTTGTTTTCTTTTAAAACATTAGTGTTAAATAAAGTAAATAATTTAATTAAATAACTAATCCTGCTCATCTCAAACTTACTTTTTGTCACCCAAAAATGAAATTTCTCACCCTAACATTATTCCATTTAGAAGAAAGAAACTCATACAGATTTTGTAACAAGTGGAGGGTAAGTAAATGATGACAAAATTTCCAATATTGGGTGAACGATCCCTTTAAGTCAGTGCATAGCTTACCCCATTCTCTTAAAAAAAAACAGTTAAAAAAAGTCTGTAGTGCCTCAGTGCCCTCAGCAGACAAGCATTTACTATACAAAGCACCTCCACAGGAGAAGTCTACCCTTGCAGAAAAAACCCATGAGTGTCAAATGAGCTCCACAAGTTAAAATCAAGTGTAAAACACATTCAATTAATTGAATGTGTTTCACACTTGATGAAAAATTGTTCCAAAACCATGTCTCTAAAATCTATGTGATTTTAACACGTGAAGCTTATGGGATCTTCATAATGCACATGTGTTTTTTGTGTAAGGTAAAGGAGGTTGACAAACGCGAGATGATCAAAGATGGATTAATAGATCATCTGCCGTGATCAGTTTATCTATCGGTTTTACCTGCTGGAGCGAAGAACTCCCAGCGTAACTTAGAGCTACTAGAGGAATGTGACTCTAACAGATGCAGATCAAATAAATCCAGACAGAGAAGAGGGACAGTCAACAAACAAGATAAAAAAGTAAGAGAGAAAGGCAGAAAAGGATAAACCAGAAAGAAAGGTAACCCAAAAGAGAATTTAGTGGAGGTTAATAAAGAGTAGAAATTTGGAAGGATTTGTTTGGTCATCACATTATGAGAGCTGGAGCAAGTGGAGCTGTGTTACCTGTCGACGAGATCGAGTATGAAGTCTGGTCAGCTTTACAGGACTCTGCAGCTGAGCTCAGGTCACATGTATTTTGGACTGTATCAGGCTGATGGGAGTAAAAGTAAATCATTATATATCTCTTTTTTTCACAAAGTCAGTTAACAACAGTTAACAGTTAATAACAGGATTTATATACTCAAATAAACAAAAGAGCATTTAGCATAAGTTATATATAAGCATAAGTTATATACAGTTGAAGTCAGAATTATTAGCCCCCCTGTGTATTTTTTTCCCCAAGTTCTGTTTAATGGAGAGCAGATTTTTTAACACATTTCTAAACATAACAGTTTTAATAACTCATTTCTAATAACTGATTTATTTTATCTTTGCCATGATGACAGTAAATAATATTTTACTAGATATTTTTCAAGACACTTCTATTCAGCTTAAAGTGACATTTAAAGGCTTAACTAGAGTAATTAGGGTAACTATGCAGGTTAGGGTAATTAGGCAAGTTATTGTATAATGATGGTTTGTTTTGTAGACTATCGAAAAACATTTAGCTTAAAGGGGCTTATAATTTTGTCCTTGAAATGGTTTTTAAAAAATAAAAAATTGCTTTTATTATAGCCGAAATAAAACAAATAAGACTTTCTCCAGAAGAAAATATATTATCAGACATACTGTGAAAATTTCCTTGCTCTGTTAAACATCATTTGGGAAAAAAGAAATAAAGAAAAAAAAATTCAAAAGGGGGCTAATAATTCTGACTTCAACTGTATCTATATAGTATCTAACAAAATTAAAATTTGTGAAATTGGTTAAATAAGCACTTTTTTAAACCTCTAAAAATATCTTCATTTGTTTGTTTTCTGAGGTTTATTACAGCTGCATTAGTGAAAAAATGCAAAATTATTACCTTTTTTTTTTTTGAAGTGATTGTGATTTCCCTATGATATTGAAAAAACATTTACTAGAGGTTTTGAAAACAAAATGTTCATTCAATACGAGATAAAATATTAAAATAATAATAATAGTATTTTGAATAAAAGACTTCTCATTCACACAGACTGGCTACTACACTCAAAAATTGATGTTTGCTGTTTGTTCAATGTACTTGTTTAAAATGAGCAATTCTTAATTTTTTGGGGGTGGACAGCTTAATTGTTTTACGTTTGATCCACTTAAATTTGCTAATGAGCTAACTTAATTCCTTAATTTTGTCTCAACACAAAATATTCTGTGGAACCCAGCATTTTTTACAGTGTACTCACTCAAAATGAACTTGCTTGTTCAAACTTATTTAAAATAAGCTGAAACAACACGATTCTTGAGTTTTTTTGGGGACTACTTAATTGTTTTATGATGTACTTAAGTTAATAAAAATGGTAACACTTTATTTTGATGGTCCATTTGACTATTAATAGACTGTCTGGTTAATATCTGTTGGTATGCTCCTTCAACAGACATTTAACTGACTATAAGAAACTTTGCAAGTACATGTCAACTTACACTAACCCTAACCCCAACCCCAACCTAACAGCCTACTTATAATCTAATGAGAATTGGCATGTAGATGCAATGTAACTTCAATTCAACAAACGGACCATCAAAATAAAGTGTGACCGCAAAAACTAATAAGTTAGCTTAATTCCTTACAGACTGTGTGGAACCCAGCATTTTTTACAGTGCTGGATTAATCAGAATTTGTAATTGAATCTCTTGAATGAAGCGTTCATTGCCTAATAGCTTTTTAAACAGTCTGTTGTCATCACATACTGGTGTAAGACCACAAACATTATAATACATATAAATATCAAGATACTTTCAGTATCAAATCATAAAAATGAAACTAAAGCAATAAACGAAAGTCACCTGAACAAAATTATGTTTGATTCTAAAAATATTACAAATAAAAACAGTTGTCTGCACACTGAAACACATTATCAGACCAAAAAAGCTTTAGCAAAAATGATATCATTTATGATTTCATCTACAATAATGTAAGGTGCAGCAGCTCAGACAGCAGACATATCAGCCCATGCTTTCTTTAGTGCTTTTGAAGTTGCAAAAATTAATCACTATAGACAATTTTGAGGGATGTAAACAAAAGCAATGGTCCCAACGTATTTCCTGTTTTACATGTTTAATTTCTATAGCTTCTGAGAATGCAAAAAAGAGCCGCATATTGATAACTAATGTTATGATAGCTGATTTAACATGAAGTTATGATTGAATTCTCTCTTGTTACAGTTATGAAATTGTTTGATAACAAGCAGGAAATGTTAACGGGCCAATGACATGATCATAGTGAAATGGTCTATATATAATTGAATCACTTTAGCATATTTTGACTTTCAGGAATCAGCCTATTCTTATTAAAAAGTGATAAAAAAGAAATGACGGCCCACCTGCTCTGTGCTGGATGTGTCCTCTAGAGGGACGGGGTGCGTCTGAGTGAGCTCTGTCACTATAGTTGTTGTGACAACAAAGTTGCGCTTCATCACTGTGTCAGGCACTGGCTGCTTTCCTGAGTATGTAGAAAAAACATATGTTAACATCTAAAGGATTCAGTCGGTAATACCTCAGCTTCAAACGGGTCACATCACACATAAATACATTTTTATTTTGTAGATTTATTTATGCTTGATCAGAACATTGCAATGTCAACGAATTAAAAGAAGAAATTTCTGGGTCCCACTTTAAATTAAGTGTCGCTTATACCTGTGAACTTACATGGTAATTAGATGTGTAAGTAGTATGTAACTACAGTGTATGTACACACGTTTACATAGTATTTACTTTTGTATTACTGGTGTAACTACACTTATGTAACAACCCACTGAATAGTATGTGCAAGTACAAATGTGTAACAGGACATTGGTAACAACAGTAGGAAAGTACACATCTGTAACAAGAATTATGTAAGTGCATTGTGTAACAACAATATGTACTTGCAGATGTTTTCCCACTTCCACACCTGTTTGCAGATCATGTACTTGTGAACACTGTATAACAGAACTAATGCTGCATTAGAAGGTTTCACCTTGTGATACAAGTGTACTTACGTGGTAACTCCACAGGAACTGTCCACTTAATATAAAGTGTAAAATGGTCACAAATTACTGTGTAACTTGTAGAAATATCTTCTATGCAACACTTTAATAACAGTCTAGTTACATGGTAACTCCACAGGAACAGTCCACAATATAAAGTTTAAAATAAAATTCATTTTCGTTTCGGCCTAGTCCCTTTATTAATCTGGGGTCGCCACAGCGGAATGAACCGCCAACTTATCCAGCATATGTTTTACACAGTGAATGCCCTTCCAGCTGCAACCCATCTAAGCCGAAAAGAAAATGAATGAATGTATGAACAGTAATTTGTGACCATTTTACACTTTATATTGAGTGGATCCTGTGGATTTACCATGCAAGTACACTTGTATCACAAGGTGAAACCTTCTAATGCAGCCATACAGTGTTCACAAGTACATGATCTGCAAACAGGTGTGGAAGTGAGAAAACATCTGCAAGTACATATTGTTGTTACACAATGCACTTACATAATTCTTGTTACAGATGTGTACTTTCCTAGTGTTGTTACCAATGTCCTGTTACACATTTGTACTTACACATACTATTCAGTTGGTTGTTACATGAGTGTAGTTACACCAGTATACACAAGTAAATACTCTGTACCAGTGTGTACATACACTGTAGTTACATACTACTTACACATCTAATTACCATGTAAGTTCACAGGTATAAGCGACAATATAAAGTGGGACCAATTTCTGTCCTCATTTCCTCTCCCTTTACTTGATCCAAACCTTTATGAGTTTCTGAAAAACACAAACAGAAGATATTTTAAAGAAAGCTGTAACCACTGACCATCCATAGTATTTGATTTCCCTACTATAGAAGTCAATGAATACAGGTTTTCACCTTGCTTCAAAATATCTCCTTTAGAGCTCATGATAAAGATTTGAAACCACTTGACAATGAGTAAATAGTAAGTGAACATCATTTTTTGGTATCCTTAAGGCCCTGATGTAATGACAGTGAAATTATAATTTATTTTGGGAGGGATAAAAAGAAGTCTGAAATACCCAGGAAGCGAACATTAAATTCAATTCATGTTTATTTCTATAGCGCCTTTACAATGTAGATTGTGTCAAAGCAACATCCTGATCCCAACCAATATTGCTGTGTGTTTTCCTCTCAATAATAAAATAAAATCCAAAGAGCTTCATTTTCAAGGCCTGGTTTTGTTTGAAATCTTACATTTTGCTTGTAGTATATTTGGGTCTTGTTAATCACCATATATGTGTTGTCTTCGTGAAACATCATGCATTAATCTAACTAACCTCAGAAAGTTGTGACAGTTACTTAAAGGGATAGTCCACTTAAGAATGGAAAATTATTTAATGTTCCACAAAGGACATTCATATTTACTGTGCGCAATAAAAAGAGGACAGAACTTTCATTTTTGCCTGAACTGTCCCTTTATTTTTGATAGATTAACTTTTTGAACTGGGGATGGATTTTGACTTTGTTGTTGTAAGTTTTAATACGCTCACATATTTATTTCTCATCATAAGATGAAAAAAAAACTTAAATAAAAATGCTGATGATCAAAAACGATGTTTTACCTGCTGGTTCTGACACTGAAAGTGTAGTTGAGGTGTCTTCTTTGCTGATCTCTTCCTGAGGACTAGGCAGACTTTCTTCCTCCTTCTTTATGACTTCTTTCTCCAGGTCAGGTTCAGAAGTCTGCAGGTCCTGCTGGTGGTATGAGGTTTCTAACACAACTGGTTCCTCATTTTGTTGACTTTGAATTGCTTGCTTTGGAGACGAGGAAGAGAAGTTGACTTCAGGGCTCTGCAGAGAATCTCTATCAGCCTTCTCTTTGATCTCCTGCTGATTGTGGTCTCCGTTCACACGTATCAGCCCATCACTCTACATTAAAAATAAAACAACAATTTTTTTTATATATAACTTCAATTCTGCCCTCTTTACAGTGTAAAAGACGCTGTAAAATTTATAGTGTTATTATTACTACTGTGACAGTAATAATTTAGCTTTAGCTTAAAGTGTACAGCAGTTATATATTTACAAATTAAAAGCCAACAGTTTAATTTTGTGAAAAGCACTTTACTTTTATAATATCATGTTTTTTTCATGCTCATACAGTATACATGGGTCTAAAGCTGCCTTTATACCATCCTATTTAGAGGTAATTTTAGATATATTAAAATTTAAAACATTGTTTTACCATTTAAAATATAGTACACACCAAAATGAAAATGTCCTTATTATTTACATACTTCCAGGCCATCCAATATGTACTTGATTTTCTTTCTTTAGCTGGACAGATATTTAAGTTTTGGAAGAAAACAATCCAGTATTTCTAATGCAAGTGAGTGCATGATTTGTTTTTCAGAAGTAAAAAACATTTAAATTATAAATGCTTGCCGTAGGCCAGCTCTGTAATGCAACATTTACAAGATGGTTTGAAATGAAGGACACATTCATAAGATGGCTGGGGTTTTGTGGATTACTTTGGTCTACACTGAGGCCTGTTCATTTGCGGTGCAAGAAAATGGAATGTTTTCCCCAATTTTTCTTTGGCTAAATTATAGAAATCCTGGCCTGAGGGTGAATAAATAATCAGAACATGTCCTTTTACTTTCTCCAGCTTTTTTGCCATCTTTATTCAGGTTGGTTATTGAACTTCAAGCCAAAAATTCAAGGTTGTAGTTAATTTACTCACTCTCAGGTCATTCAAGATGTAAATTACTTAATTCTTCAGCAGAACATTAAAGAAGATTTTTAAACTGTGGTGCTTGATTTTGTGTGTAATGTAAATGGATTTATGTATAATCATATAGTACTTCAAGTTTCATTCGGCCCCACAGTATACAACCATAAATGACCTTATAATATATAGACATGTACAATTGGCTATGGATTATTCTGAGATTTTGATAAATTGATTTATGAAATGCAAGTCAATGACTATCAGCACTTCCAGAGTCCAAAAGACATATACAAACTAAACAAAAACATTTCCTGTGGCTCCTAATGATACATTGAGATTTTTAAAAAAGCAAAACGACTGGTCGGTGCAAGAAACTAAACATTGTGTAAAACATGTTTTACCTGTATTATGTATTGCCTGTAATAAATATCTTTTGCAAACAATACTGAACACATTCACAACAGTCAATGTTATTGTTCTACTTAAGAAAAAAAGTTACCCACAGTTGAAATCACAATTATTAGCCCTCCTGTGATTTTTTTTTTAACATTTCCCAAACAATGATTAATAGAGCAAGGAATTTTTCACAGTATTTTCTATATTTTTTCTTCTATCGAAAGTCTGATTTGTTTTATTTTTGCTAGAATTGATGTCATTGTCCTTGATGACACGTGAAATTCAGATGAACGACAGGAAGTGATTCTTCTACATAGGACTGGCTATCAGAACATCAAAATGTTTCTGTTTTATGTCGTTTATAATGGTTTAAATCGGCCAAAATAAGAAATGCCAAACAGCTTTTATAGACTTCCAAAAGTTTTTGCTCATAAAGGGGGGAAAGTTCAAGAAACTGTCTGAAAATGGAAGAAAAGGCGGCATGTAATAAATATTTTTTAAACCATCCATGTGTACAAATTTTTTTGAACACAATAATTAGTTTGACAGCACTAATAAAGATTATATACAGGCCTAGCTATGTGTATAAATATGTTAATGTGTTATATAGAAATCAGATACAAACACCACCACACTTACACAAATTCCAGGAGAATATAAATAATGCACCCTGCCATGTAATTACTGTAATGAAATCTCTGTCTTGTTTTGCAATAATCTATGGGTTTACTGGCGTTTAAACAACCGTAACGTGAAGCGGTGAATGTTTGTTGATGGCAAGTTCATTGATCGAACAAAACAAAATTAAACCCTTGCGACAAAACTAGATGGTTATTATTGTGGAACACCTTTTCCCCCTTACAAAAATAACTAAATATTATTGATTATGCATCCACACTTTTGTATGCTTTCATCTGTTATTCGTGATGTCTGGAAGATATGTGCATGTGGGAAAAAACTATAGTAATTTAAAATAAACATGCTTTTGAACCACATAGTAAAGTGCATAATGTGTTCAGCTCTTTGTTAATGAATGCTACATAATACTGTAGCATAGTAAACTGATAAGCTGTAATAAATACTGTAACATTAGTGTAAACTGTGGTGTATTGTGATGGTGTATAATTACAGAAACTGAAGCTTATTGAATAATTTGTTTATTACTAGAGTTGTGTTGTACCACAACAACAATATAATTACTACGACAGTTTAATTCAAGTAATTATCTATAGTATGCTTACAAACACTAGAGTACTTACTGTAGTATTTTTTAATGTAACGTAATAGCTTATACAGTATCAACCGCCTTGATGACAGGCAGATATATTTTAGTTCAGTAGAAAACTCAGCCCTCTTCATGATATATGGATCATGCCCAACATATGTGGTTATATTTTATTTATATTTCCTTTGAAATATGGTATAAATTGCAAAAATTCAGACTTTCTTCTATGTCTCCCATTTAGTTTTTTACTTCCTGCCCTCCATCTGAATTTTGCACGTCATCAGAACAATGTGTTTAAAAAACAACCCATAAAAGCAGTTTTTAATTATTTTTAAAAACTATTTTAAGGTCAATATTATTAGTCCCCTTAAGCAATATTTCTGGTTGTCTACAGAACAAACCATCATTATACAATGACTTGCCTAATTACCCGAACTTGCCAAATTAACCTAGTTAAGCCTTTAAATTTCACTCATAAGCTGAATACTAGCATCTTGAAAAATATCTAGTAAAATATTATTTACTGTCATCATGGCAAAGATAAAATAAATCAGGTAATAGAAATGAGTTATTAAAACTATTGTGTTTAGAAATGTGCTGAAAAAATCTTCTTTCTGTTAAACAGAAATTAGGGGAAAAAATATACATGGGGCCAATAATCCTGACTTCAACTGTACAATGGCCTGAGGGGGGAGTAAATGAACAGAAAATGTAACATTGTGGTTGAACTATCCCCTTAAAAACCCCTAGGTCATATATTCTCACCTTCAGCGATTTGCGGAAGCCTTGGCTGAATTTGGGCTGGCTGTAGGGTTTGGGGGTGATCAGGGGTACAGGCTTCGATGGAGCTGGAGGAACTCGTGAAGGTGCTGACAGGACTTCTGGAGCTTTGATGCACTTGGGAGGTGGTGGTGATGGTTTGGGGATTTTAGGCTGTGCCGGTGCCTCATTATGTGTGATCTTCTGCTCTACATGGACAGTCTGTTGTGTTTGGGTAGTTTGTGAAGGAACTGGAGCTTCTGCTTCTATTAAGGAGGTGGATGTGTTTTTCTGCTCAGGCTGATGGACAGGGGACGTGTGCATAGGTGAGGCGGCAGAAGGCAGTTTGGGGAGCTGGAGTTTCTCGAGTATGGCATCGCTGATGGTGAAACGGAGAGCATAGCGCTGAAGCACAGCTGCTTTCTGTTCTGGACTGGAGGCCTTACGGTATTGTTCATGCAGCTCCTGTTCCCTTTTCTCTCTAAAACAGAGGGAGATGAATCCAGCGTCAATGTTTAAGGTAAATAAAATTTTAGTTAAAGACACAATTTCTTAGAAATGTACTCATCTTGTATTCATGGTTTGTATATTATACATTATATTTATACATTACTTTATACATTTTTTTAATGTATATTCATTTTAACTTTGTTTATACATTACAAAAATTAAATTAAATTTAACAACCATCAAGTTAAAATTTATAATAATAATAATAATAATAATATATAATATTATTAATAAAAATAATAGTAAAAAATACAGATATTACACATTTTTTATTAATATATTACTGAATATAATAGTTTCCCAGTGATGGGTTGCAGCTGGAAGGGCATTCGCTGCGTAAAACATATGCTGGATAAGTTGGCAGTTCCTTTCGCTGATTAATAAAGGGACTAAGCCAAAAGAAAATAATTGAATGAATGAATATAATAAAATGTATTTATTATAAGGATATATTACTTTAATTTTAATTAAAACATCATGATAACTGATCACCAAGGCAGCTTTATTCAATAAAAATACTGTAAAAGTAGTAACACTGGGACATAAATTTATATGTTATCATTTTATTTTGGTGAGAATGTAATCATTTTTATGTTTATATTCAATTTGAACAATTTGACATGGCCTTGCTGTATAAAACAATACTTATGAGTGGTACTGAACTTTCAGAAAAGTTTTTTATAAAATAAATTTTCATTGAATCCATTATTTTGTCTTCATTATGATATTATCGGGACAATTCTATCACCCTAGCATTTCAGATCTTCATTTAAATAAATTTTAAGATAAAAAAATTAGGTTAAAAATTTGAGGTGTTTTCTAGCCATCATGTAATTAATGCAGTATTAAATAAACTAAGTTTTGTGTATTGTATTTCAATGCTAACACAATCTTATTCACTACCAACACTGTAAAAAGTCCACTGACTTAAAATTAAGTAAACGAACTACGTGCATAATTTATTAAGTCAACTTAACAGTTCCAAGTTACCACAGGTTTACTCACTTCTTTTTTAAGTCAACTAATTACTTTAAAAAGGAACACTCCACTTTTTTGGGAAATAGGCTCAATATATAACTCCCCTACAGTTAAACAGTTGAATTTCATCATTTTTGAATCCATTCATCTGATTTCCAAATCTGGTAGGAGCACTTTTAGCTTAGCTTAGCATAAATCATTGATTCAGATTAGACCATTAGCATCTCGCTCAAAAAAAAAAGTTTAGATAAAAAAGTGGTAAAACTTAACTGCTTAACTCTAGGTGACTTATAAAACAAATAATTTCCAAAATAATAAGTAGTGTTCAATTTAAAAGCAATGGGTGACGTCAAGTAATCATCTTTTACAGTACACTGCAATGTGTTAAACCTAAATGTAAAGAAAGTTCAACTTGTGTCTCACTTCTCCTCTACAATTTCTTTGTATGTTTTGATGCTCTTCTTGCGATGTCCATGTCCTCCATCTGTTGTCATTAGCTTCTCCATCATCTTCCTCTCCTCCTCCTTTTTGATCAGATCTTGAGAAGCGCTTCGCCTCCGGTTCTTCCAGCGAGCCAAATCCTACGCACAGAAGCCAGAAAATGTACACAAGCATGCATATGAGCCTGTTAAGCATGTCTGCGTGTGGGTGTGTTCTGTGTGACTCACGTCCTGCCACTGGTCCTCCTCCTCCTTCACTTTGTTGTACTGGTTGTGTAGGTGCTCGTGTCGTGATTGGCTGTGAGGCCGAAGGTATGCGAGCTCATCCTCTTCATCACGCATGTCAATCAAACTCACGCTCCTTAAAATAACAGACAAAAACAAAATCATGTTTACGAGTGCTGTGATGCTTTTAGGTGAAGAAGGAAAGGTATGATCAAAGCCAGATCTCTTCTTCTGAGACCTGAAGACATGAAGGCAGGAAAGTCTTGATTAAAAAAGAAATGTCAGTATGATGTTAAAAAGGAATGGTTTAGTTAAGTGAAAGAAATATTAGCTGAAGAAAAATACATGATTATAAAGACCATGTTCAATACAAACAGAGAGGGAGACCATTGTTTATGTTGCATGTCCTGGCCAGGATTTCTATATTGATTAAATATCCAGCTTTTGGCTGTTTGCAATGTGCAGACTGGTCTGTTAGAGGTCATACAACAGTCAATCTGCACAATGCCACTTGAATGAACAAACATCTAATATGTACTCATATTTGCATAACTTGATTGATTGATCAGCAGCTATGAAAATCAGACAGCAAACCCGAATATAGAAATCCTGGCCAGGACATGTCCCTTAAAGGAACACTCCACTTTTTTTTTGAAAATAGACTCATTTTACAACTCCCCTAGATTTCAGCATTGTCCTTTTTCAACCGATTTCCGGAACTGGTGGGAGCAATTTTATCTTAGCTTAGCATAGATTATTGAATCGGATTAGACCATTAGCATCTCGTTCAAAAATGACCAAAAGGTTTTGATAATTTTCCTTAAGTTTGACTCTTTTGTAGTTACATAAGGAAAATGAAAAGTCAATTTTTTTCTGCACAGGTGCAATTATTATGCACTATTTTTTTAAGAATCTTGCAACAAAAGTTCTGTGTAATATCATTGTGCTTGCTGCAGCCATGGTAAGGCATCAAAGTTACTTGATTATTATGCCGATCATTTCTGAGCAATATGCTAAATTGGTCTAATCCGATTCAATGATCTATGCTAAGCTAAGGTAAAAGTGCTCCTGCCAGACCTGGAGATCAGCTGAATATATATAAAAAAGGTAAAACTGAACTGTTGGGGGAAGTCTGAAGTCTGGGGAAAATTGTAAAAGGAGTTTACAATCAACAAATTTTTTTTTTTTTTTTTTTTAAAGTGCAGTGTTACTTTAAAAATGGCACATATGGTCACCCTACAAAAAGACCAACTACAGGAAAGCAAAAATGAACAAATTTGATAATATAGTTTCTTTATTACTCAAGAAACCCTCATGTTGTTCGAAATCTATATTAAGATTTAGTTAAAACACCAGGTAAAGTAACTCAGAGTGTCTTTAGTTGAACAAACCACTTCGAATGAACTTTATATTTGAGGCACTAACTAAAGGCCTCGTGGCCAGTAGCACACATCTGAACTGGACCAAGGAGCAGAAATAATACAGAACTAATAGGCTGATTATTTATTTTCTTATTGGGGTTTCATTAACATTAATAACAGATAGCAGAATTAAGACCTAATGATCAGATTTAATATATTGATTAACATTAATTTCTAATAACCTTTTATTTTACCGAAGATGGACATTAAGACATTATTTCTCTTCTGTATTCACACTTTGCCTTGGACTCCTTTAACAAGTTTACTTTACTTTCTGCATTTTTGCTCATTTTTCATAAACGATTTAACAAATAAGTTCCCCCCAAAATTAAAATCATATCATTGTTTACTTGTTCCAAACATTTTAGAGTTTCCTTCTTCTGTTGAACACAAAGAAAATACAGTGCATCCGGAAAGTATTCATAGCGCTTCACTTTTTCCTAATTTTTTTATGTTACAGCCTTATTCCAAAATGGATTAAATCAATTTATTTCCTCACAATACCCCATAAAGAAAATGTGAAAAAAGATTTTTAGAAATTGTTGCAAATTTATTAAAAATAAAAAACCTTAAAAATCACATGTACATAAGTATTCACAGCCTTTGCTCAATACTTTGTTGATGCACCTTTGGCAGCAATTACAGCCTCAAGTCATTTTGAATATGATGCCACAAGCTTGGCACACCTGTCTTTGGGAATTTTTGCTCATTCCTCTTTGCAGTATCTCTCAAGCTCTATCAGGTTGGATGGGAAGCGACGGTGTACAGCCATTTTCAGATCTCTCCAGAGATGTTCAATAGGATTTAGGTCTGGGCTCTGGCTGGGCCACTCAAAGACATTCATTAAATTATTGTGAAGCCACTCCATTGATATTTTGGCAGTGTGCTGTGGGTCATTGTCCTGCTGGAAGATGAACCGTCGCCCCAGTCTGAAGTCAAGAGCGCTCTGAAGCAGGTTTTCATTCAGGATGTCTCTGTACATTGCTGCATTCATCTTTCCCTCTATCCTGACTAGTCTTCCAGTTCCCGCTGCTGACAATTCCGTCTGGCCACTCTATCATACAGGCCTGATTGGTGGATTGCTGCACAGATGGTTGTCCTTTTGAAAGGTTCTCCTCTTTTCACAGAAGAACGCTGGAGCTCAGACAGAATGACCATCGGGTTATTTAGTCACCTCCCTGACTAAGGTCCTTCTCCCCTGATCATTCAGCTTAGATTGCCGGCCAGCTCCAGGAGGAGTCCTGGTGGTTCCAAACATCTTCCACTTACAAATGATGGAGGCCACTGTGCCCATTGGAAATTTCAGAGCAGCAGAAATTTTTCTGTAAACTTCCCCAGCCTTGTGCCTCAAGATAATCCTGTCTCGGAGGTCTACAGACAATTCCTTTGTCCTCATGCTTGGTTTGTGCTTTGACATGCACTGTCAACCCTGGGACCTAATATAGACAGGTGTATGTCTTTTCAAATCATGTCCAATCAACTGAATGATAGTACCACAGGTGAACTCCAATTAAGCTGCTGAAACATCTCAAGAATGATCAGTGGAAACAGAATGTACCTGAGCTCAATTTAGAGCTTCACGGCAAAGGCTGTGAATACTTATGTACATGTGATTTTTTAGGTTTGTTATTTTTAATAAATTTGCAACAATTTCAAAAAATCTTTTTTCACATTGTAATTATGGGGTATTGTGTGTGGATTTTTAAGGAAATTAATTTAATCCATTTTGGAATAAGGCTGTAACATAAAGAAATGTGGAAAAAGTGAAGCGCTATGAATACTTTCCGGATGCACTGTATTTTCAAGAATGTTGGAAAGCAGCAACCATTGACATCCTTGTATTAATTTTTGTTCCTGTTATGGATGTCAATGGTTGCTGGTTTCCCAAATTCTTAATATTATCTTACTTTGTGTTCAACAGCAGAGTAAATGGTGAGGACATTTTCATTTTTGGGTGAACTATCCCTTTAACAACAGGTCAAAAACAACTTGATTGTACGCTGTGCTGATATATCACTGTGAATAAACAATTCTATTTAAAACACTACAATTTTTAAGTACTAACAGAATGAGGAATCATACCGTTTGTATAGGAGAAAGTAACTTTTTTAGTATTACTGTGCAAATTTAACATACTGTAGCCTAAATACAGTAGTCAACATTTGAAGTGAATCAAAAATGATTTTCAAACTTGTCTTAGTACAAGAATGGGTTATGTTCAATATTTTTAAGACAACTTTGATGAAAGGTGATGATCCACTTCAAATACTGACTACTGCAGTATGAACCTTTTCATCTGATATAATAATTTTTAATTAATTAGTTCATCCCACACACAAGTGATCTGAATAATCTGAATGAATTACATAAATCCAATATTTAAGTTCTCCAATCTGATTCTTACATAATGCTAGATATGTCCAGTTTATAGTAAATCATTGGAAAATATCTACCAGTACATTCTTATTTTTTCCTTAACAAAGCCATACAGATTTCAAACATCATGAGGATGAGTAACTAATAATTTAATAACTTTTTTGAATGAACTGTCTTTTTAAATGCAAGAGGGTATGCTGTAGTGGACTGAGCTTGCAAAAGTGTGTACAGTACAGTATGTGTGCATAACCACTTTCTCCAGGGAGCAAAAGAATCCACCACAGCAAACCATAAGAAAGGCTCAAACGTTTGTTAAATCATGCATGTTTAGAGGCAGACTTGAGTGCTCAGCTTTTGCACACACATGCATAAAGAGCCAGAGAGAGTAGATCAGTTCGGAAAATGATTGAATCTGCGTGTTTAGAGACACTGCTGAATGCATGTGCATGAGTACATGCAACTGCTCAGCTCTGCAGCAACAGCAAGAAGGAGAAATAAAATTTAGATGCAAAGATAGACAGAAAAGGGAAAATAAACTTACTCCGCTTCATCAGAAACACTAGTAGCTCTGAATCTAGAACATTAAAAAACAATAAAAAATAAAAGTTGAGAACAAAATGTTTGAGCTTAACATAAGACTAAGAACAGAACTATCTTTTTAAAATAAGAGTTCTCTAACTATGCTATATGCTAAAAGTTAGGTACTAAGAAAATGTTTAGATGACATTGGCATACCTAAAAATATCTGTCCAATAGTCGTCAAGAATTTGTACTAGGGCTGCACAATATACCTTAACAATATAGTCACATCGCAAGATATGCAGTGTAAAGTTGGTATTATAGATGACCAAGAACCACATGTCAAAACACATGAGATTTGTGGAGACTGCAGAATTTAAGCACAATAGAGGAAAAGTTAATTATCTGCATGTGTTTTTAAGGCTTGTGACTATGTAAGCATTTTAAGAGAGTTCAAAGCATTTTAATAGAGCAGTTGTACAGTTTGACAAATATTGCAGCTTTTGGACAACATAATGTACTATTGAGGCTTTTTTTAAAAGCAAGAATGTAGTTGTTCAGATTGCATCTATGCAGTTTATTAATAAGGATAGTGCCTATTTCAAATAGTTATAATTTCTGAGAGACAGCGCATCGGCATCCATCAGCCTGTCATTGAGCAGAGCAAAGACGGTTGACATTCCGCCACAAGATGGCGACAGCGATTGCATAATAAACCCTTAGAGGAGAAAAGATCAGTCTTCACTTTAGACATTACGCTAGAGAATTATTTAAATACTAGCTCTAAACGGAGTTGGTGAATTAGTAATGGTTTCTGCTGTTTTGACGTCAGCTGCAGATGTGAAGGAATGGCGGAAGAAAGTAGTTCCTCATACAAAAGGATTTTTGAGACTCCGTGTTTGATTTTCTTTTTTATATAAATGATTATGCCGTCGAACTGTTGTATAAATGCAATATCACACTCGTAGCAGTGTGATATGGCTGTATATCCCCACTCGAGGGACACTAAGGCACGAGGCTGCCTCCCACCAGTGCCGATATACAGCCATATCGCACTGCTACTCGAGTGAGATTGCTCAAATATATATCACAGAGAAAAAATATCGCAATGTCAATTGGAATCAATTGGAATCAATTTTTCCAATATCGTGCAGCCCTAATTTGTACATGCCTTTATAAAGAATATGTAATATACATGGGAATGATATCAGTTTTCCCAACAAATATGTGTTTTTGTTTATACAGTAGATGATAATGGTATTGTTTTTAAAAGTTCCTATTAGAAACATATTTTTAAATCTTTAGACGTTCAGGCAGCCAAAAATCTGTTTTGAGTTCAAAATTATATATATAATTTTATATTTGTTAATCAACAAAATCAACTTTCTTAAAGGTAAAGTTTACCCAAAATAAAAATTTACTCACCCCCAAGTGATTCTAAACATTTATGAGTTTCTTTATTTCCAGTTGAACCTAAGAGAAGACATCTTAAAGAATATTAGTAACTAGTACCCATTGACTTTCATAGTAGAAAAAAAAATACTATGGAAGCTAACGGTTTTCAGAATTCTTCAGAATATCTTCTTTAAGATTTAACCGAGGAAAGAAAGTGTGGGGTGAGTAAATGATGACAAAACTTTAATTTTTGGATTAACTATGCCTTTAATTTACTTTCCTGACTGTGTGTGGCAAACTTTGGTCAAAAACACACAAGCTTAATATTATGCTTCACAAAACATGTCAAAAATTGTTTAAAATCAGCATTAATGTTGATTTTAAGGTGCTGTAAGTGATGCTAGCCATGTTTTTTACATTTCCACTAGCTTAGTAGTGCATTAAATCCATCAATTTCATCCAAATTCCCAGCTTAAAATGATAGAAACATCAATAAAATCCCTTACAACACCTTTATGGACACCATTGCACGGGTGAAAACAGAGAAACAGTGAGAAAATGCATTCATTCTCTTTCCATGCAGAAATATGAAAACACATGATTTCAGTCAGAGCTTTTCTCAAAAGTGGTAAATTGGTCCTGAAAGTGCTTTCTCACATTGGGGGGAGATCATCATCATCTTCCTGCCAAAGGGGCCGACTGGACGGTTGCTCAGGCATGGGGGACGGGCTTTTGGTAATAGTCTCATGCTTAACAAGACTTTCCTGTCCCCCAGAGCCCGCCTCCTGCCTGTCCATCATCTGAGGCCACTTCCTGGGCATGTCCTCAGCATCTCTTGGGGGCGGGGTCACAGAGCTAAGGGTGAAGCTGAGAAAGTGGCCATGGTTACTAAAGCAAAGCAGGGCTATGAAAGGGAGGCTGAGGCTCTGTTCTCTGACTATGAAAGACAAATCAACAGCCAAACCAGCCGCAAAGAACAGAGAATACAAATGCATTAAACAGTCAAGAGACATAAAAAATAGCCAAATAGCACACAAAATATAGCTTATGAAATCTGCAGTATATTTGGTGGGATAAGAAGTTAAATATTTGTTATTATGACAATTCTCCTTTTTTTCTTTATAAAAATGCTCTAAATAACAATGTTTCTGGTCACACTTTATCTTAAGGTACAATTTGTGTTATTAACAAATCACTAACTAACTCTGACCCTAATTTGCTGATTAATAATACACTGTAAAACAAATTCTTACCGCCTTAAATTTTTAGTTGAATCAAATGATCCTTTCAAGTCATCTCAATTTACAAAAACAAATGACTAAAAAATAAGTAGAAACCCAATCAACTTATTAAAATAAGTTAAAGTAACATAAAAGCTTTTATTGTGATTGATTTTTGTCATATCATTTTTACAGTGTAGTTATTAAGGTATAGTTGTTGGATTTAGGTATTGGGTAGGATTAGGGATGTATAATAATATCATGCAGATTTTGTACTTATTAAGCACTAATAAACATTATCTTAATAATACACACTACCTGACAAAAGTTTTGCCGCCTGTCCAAGTTTTAGAAACAACAAATAATAACTTGACTTCTAGTTGATCATTTAGCTTAAATGAAAGGCAAAGGCCTCTAGATTAAGCTTATTTTACCAAAATAAAATATGATCATGTCTTGATTTTTAATTATTTAATTAGGACAGTAAGGTCTGACTTTGCTTAGACAAAACTCTTGTCACTTAGCAGAAATAATGTACAGTATAATATACAGAATTAATATTGTGTATGACTCCCATGAGCTTGGACAACTGCATCCATACATCTCTGCAATGACTCAAATAACTTATTAATAAAGCCATCTGGAATGGCAAAGAAAGCGTTCTTGCAGGACTCCCAGAGTGCATCAAGATTGTTTGGATTCATCTTCAATGCCTCCCCCTTCTTATCTCAGACATGCTCAATAATGTTCATGTCTTGTGACTGGGCTGGCCAATCCTGGAGCACCTTGACCTTCTTTGCTTTCAGGAACTTTGATGTGGAGGCTGAAGGTGTAAGGTCCTCAGGCTGTTGATGTTGCCATCCACTCTGCAGATCTCTCGCACACCCCCATACTGAATGTTCCCAAACCATGATTTTTCCTTCACCAAACTTGACTGATTTCTATGAGAATCTTAGGTTCATGTGGGTTCCAATGGGTCTTTTGCAGTTTTTATGATGATTGGGATGCAGTTCAACAGACGATTCATCGGAAAAATCTACCTTCTCCACTTTTTCAAATGATCAACTAGAAGTCAAGTTATTATTTGTTGCTCTTACAACGGGAATTGACGACAAGACTTTTGTCAGGTAGTGTACAGAGAATAAGCCACTACTTCATAGTGAGAATTGGTTTATATACAGTACTAAAGTGTTACCATGTGTTTTTTGATTCAAGTGGGACACATTCTTACATTCCACACATGATATCTGATGTTGTTTAGCATAAATCATAGCTTCAAACAAGTCACAGTATTAGTAATCACACAACTGCCACCGCAAATCAGTAATGCACATGACATTCATCTCTTCTCTGTGCTTTGAAAATCAATTACACACAGCAAGCTCAAGTCAAAACCACATCTTAAAAACATCCATGTTAATAATCAAACGCAGATTCAACCAATCCCTTGCACGGACACCACAAAACGGACATTCCTTGCACTCATACACATCTGCTTCATTCCCAAAAGTCCTAACCTGTCCTGTGATGGGGCTGTCTCATGTTCTCTTGACTTAACGTAAGACTGTGATCCACTGACAGGGGTGATTTTATGTTTGACAGCACCAGGTTTGGGCAGAAATGCATTAAAAGCCTGTCCTGCCCCTGTGTTTGGATTTTGGTGGGATCCATTTCTTCGCGCAAGCATGTCATCTTTCTCAACATCCGGAAGTTGACCGTCATCCACATATTCATCATCATCATAATAATCGTAACTGGCTGAGCGGTCAGAGCTAGATGCAGTAGAGCGCACAATGTCAGGGCTCTGCTGGGTGACTACAGCAACCGCTTGATCAACTGGTTCAAATCTGTCAAAAATACCATATATAGTGATGACAAAGTTGCACTCATTTTTCTCTCATGAAGGTGCAACACTGTACCAAGCACAATTTAATGCAAGCAACTTTAAAACAAATGCACACTTACTAAAAAACATTTTAAAAAGTCATTCGAAAAGTTTAAAGTTAATTACTTTTTATGGAATGCATGTTTGTTGGTAATGTAAACAAAAAGTTATTTATTTCAAGTACACTGTAAAAAGCAATTAGTTAATTCATTTTTTTTTTTAAATGAGTAAACTCCTTGTAACTTGGTACTGTTAAGTTCATTCATTCATTCATTCCTTTTACTTCGACTTAGTTCTTTATATATCAGGGGTCATCACAGTGGAATAAACCACCAACTGTTCCAGCATGTTTTTCGCAGCGGATGCCCTTCTAGCTGCAACCCAGTACTGGGTAACACCCATACACTCACATTCATGCCAATTTTGTTCCCAATTCACCTATAGTACATGTGTTTGCGCTGTGGGGGAAACTGGAGCACCTTGAGGAAACCCACGCCAACACGGGGAAAACCAACGCAATCTCACGGCAATTTGTAACTTTTTGATTTATTGGCTAATTCGTATGAATTCGTACGATCTAATTCGTACAATTTAGTACGATTTGCTCATCACCCAATGACGGTTGGGGTTAGGGGTGGGGTAGGGGGCCACGCCTCCTTTTTAAAATCGTACATTTTCATACAACTGAACTGACAAAACTGCAAACTCCACACAGAAATCTTAACTGGCTCAGCTGGGACTCGAATCAGCGACCCTCTTGCTGTAAGGCGATAGTGCTAACCACTGAGCCACTGTGCCGCCACTATTAAGTTTATTCATTCATTCATTTTCGTTTATTCATCAGTGGTCGCCACAGCGGAATGAACCGCCAACTTATCCAGCATATGTTTTACACAGTGGATGACCTTCCAGCTGCAACCCAGTGCTGGGAAACATTAATAAGTTGACTTGCTTATTTTTTTTATAATTATACACATTTAAAGTCAACTTAAGTCATTTTACAGTATATTGTTATGCATTTTACACAAATGGTGCAATAATAAAGACATGTTTGCTCAGGAAACGCTACTAAAATATAAATAATGAGCTTGAAAGGCTCATAAAAATATCTTTTCCACTATTACCGTGTTAGATTCATGCACTATCACCAAAGAAAGGTTTGAGATTTCCAGTTAGTCTTGCTTGTCCCACCTCTGTCCAATCTTGGTTCTCTTTGTCCTTATGTTTCTCTCCAGGTATTGCAGGTCTCTGTCTCCACTTGAGCCCATCAGGACACTTCCTTTCTGGGCTAAAGAAGCACCTACAGTGCCCTCTCTCTTAGACCCCGGCAGCGGGAGGAACTGGTTAAATGAAGTCCCACTCGCTGTCTTCTTAAATGCTCTTGTTCTGCGAGCTAGCATATCATCCTTTTCGATATCCGGCTGCCTTTCTTCGGCTTCGTCCTCTTCATCATCCTCCTTTGCTTTCTCAGCCAGTTCATCCTCCAGCACCCTGCGCTCGGTGGAGGTCAAAGGCCGTTTAAGGTCAAACATGAACGGGTTTGGAGGTTCAGGAGGCATGATGGGAGCAGGCTCAGGGTTTACATCTCCACTGATTAAGTTAGTTTGTGATGTATGAAAAAGGGAAAAGAAAAGGAGAAACAATGAGTCAGAGACAGAAAAGAAAACATGAGGGGGAAGGACGGATAATGCTGATACAGGCAAGGAAAGATGCAGTCCAGTGGGATCCAAATCAACTGCACTGCAGTTATTCAAAACTTCACTTTATAATACTTCCAGACACAAGCACAAATGTGTTTCATTTTTTTCATTTTCCTTCGCAGCCTATGTCAGATATTGAAGTCTACAACTCCACTGTGAGCCATTCAAAGCTGATTTCTACCCTTATTAGGCCAAAAGTGCACTTATAGCAAAATTCATGACTGCTACATTTGTTAGCATCATGCTAACAGCCTCACTCAAAGCCATTCACAGATCATTTATCTTCTGAACACCCCAAACAGTTATAGGGATCATTCATTCCTTAGACTTGTTAACATCGTGCTAACTGCCTTATAATAAGCAATTCACCGCTAATTTCTCTCAAAAACAGGCCAAAATAAGCAAGTATCATGCTTGCTAACAGCTTCAACTATGACCTCTCTAATAGTAGGAGTAGTTTTAAGCATCATTCAGGGGTGCTACAATTGTTAGCATCATGCTAACAGTCTCCCAAGCCACAAATCCTGTTTCATTAAGCCCAGTGTGATAAAAAAAACAGCATGCCCTATAAAAGCAGAATCACTGCTAATGTCACTACACACATTCCAAACTCCAATGCACTGTGAGGATGAATATGTGCTGCATGTCTGCTCATATCATCCAGATTAAAGAAAACTTCCTGAAAACAGGCAGTCCTCAACAAGCAGTGTTCGTAATAGTGTTGATGTTAATTACCAGACCAAAAACTACTATTTGCAAAAAAACTTGAGTATTACAATGAGCGTAAAGTGGGGGTACTGTATATCATGATGTAGTAACAAAAATGGAAGCCTTTTCAACCACTGAAAGAAATGTAATTGTTATTTTTATCTCAGAATTGGCAGATTTAAACCCTTTTGTACAAACAATTCTGACTTTTTTGCAACTTTAGAACTTTGCAATTCTGTTATGACATCCAATTCTGATGAACAATAGACAATTTTCTGACAAACATTAAAATATCAAGAATTATATAATTACAATGTATAAAAATATGACTTTTCTGTAAATGGTATGCTTTTGCGCTTTACCCTCACAAACGAACAGGGGTGCATTTCTCAAACAACTACATAACTCATGGCTGAACTATCATAATACGATGCATCGTTTGGGAAAAGAACAATGTAGTGAGGAGTGTTTCCCTAAAACTGTAGTTTCTCTGTTGCAGATCCATCTTTGAACCACGTTAGTTTTAACGTAAATTGTCCATAATGACGTTCTAAATGGGGTGGAGTAACAACTTCTTTAGAGAAAAACCCCATACTTTTTGTGCAAATTATATTATTTTACACACACTCGCATTTTAAAAAACCCAATATTAGTTTTGGTAAAAACATGCACTCGTTTTCCATATTAATTGAAATATATGTAAACGACACATATAGGACCTATATATGTTTACTTTACTGTACAAATATTATTGAAAATATTCCATATAAACTCACTAAACTAACACATATTCTAATCTCATATATAAATCATATAAATCGTTAATGGTTGTAGTTGTAGTAATTTACAGTTGGCCATTTATTAAGAAATTTTAAAAAATCCTACCTTATAATAATAATTGTTATTATTATAATATAATAATGGCCAGGTTTCTCTCGAGGTTTTTTAATTCTTCACTTTCGTCAATTGGTGAAGTTTTTTCCCCGCCGCTGTCGCCACTGGCTTGCATGGTTCGGGACCCGTAGAGCTGCGCATCGATGGATTTGCTCTTCAGTGTTTGGACCCTCAGTAGTGATTATTAAACCACACTGAACTGAGCTACACTGAAAACTGGACTGACACTGCTTAAATTAACTATAACCTTCTATGTGAATCTGATTTGACACAATCTACATTGTAAAAGCACTATACAAATAAAGGTGAATTGAATTGAATTATTATTGTTATTATTAAGCAGGATATTGTTTATTTATTTGATTTTTTGAAAAAGTCTACTTTTATAATTTGACACATTCAAACCACTGCAGAAGTGTTCTAACCAACAGGCCCATGTCAAATACATTACAGATACATCTCTTAATAAATAACATACTATAAATTAATACCATTAATGTATGCTATATATATGTTTTCACAAGATTTGGAGAGGTAACATAGCCTAAATTCCTCTTTTAAATAATAGGTCACCTGTAGCTTTCGTCATGAGCCACGGCTGCGTTCAAAATGGCATAAATGATTTCCAAGTGCACTGCACAGGGAACGCAATCAATATAAAGATTACTAAAACTGAACTGTAAAAATATTTTGAATGTTCTAAATGAATAGGGCATGGGGGGAATAACTGGGAATAGAACACAGCCAGAAACTATGTTTCTAACTACAGCTCCAGGTGTAGTTGAAAAGCATACAAGTTTGCGAGGCAGTTTGTGAATGTTTGTTGGAACAACGGATTTGGAAAATGCCAAATAAACAAATTATGTTTGTAATGACGGACCTTGCGACCTTAGTTGGCTAACGATGGTTTTCAGAAACACACTCCAGATCCGTTTATTCCAACTGTGTGCTTAAGATCTTTAAAATACGGCCTTTAATCTCACAATTCTAACTTTATATCTCTCTTGCGTACAATTCTGAGACAAAAAATATTTTCAGTGCTGCAGTTTATATCTTATATCTTAAAATATCAGAATTGCATGATTAAACATCCCAAACACCTTTTTATTTTTATTCACTGGTGAAAACAAACTTCCACAGTGCACATTTAGGTCTGTTAGAGCTACTCATGCATCTATTCCTCCCTCCCGTCTTTGTTTCTTTCCTACTTTCTCTCCCTACCTGCCCACCGCTCTCTTTGTCAGTCTGGAGCTCAACCCTATGGTGGGCACAGCGACAGGTGCCACAGACAGGAGATATCGAAGCTTCTCTGCCTCATTCCCCTCTCTTTCTCCCTTTTCCTCATCCTCCCCATCCTCCTCCTCCTCCTCTTTCCAGGAAGTGCTCTCCATCTCTGTCACACCACCAAATGTCACAAAACGCCGCCGTTCACCGGAGGAACGATCCCAGCAACCAGCCGGATCATTCTTGGCAACCTTCGTCTTGGAGGCGACAGAGAGGCAGCCTTTCTCAAGACACGTCTGACATAGAGGGACAATAGGCTCATCGCTGTTCACACGCACACACATACATAGAGAAGAGGATCGTTAGAGGAGCAGAGGTGAAGAGCAAAATATACCAATGAAGAGACACTGCATCAGTCAGATAGTCACGTCCATGATGAATGAACAAGAGAAATGTTGTCTGTGTGAAATCCAAATAAAAAAACGCTGATGCAGGCAAAGCCTTTTTTTAAAAATACAAAAGTAGAATGAGTATACTTTGGGAATGGCATAGTAAAAAAACAGACATAAATTTATTTACTTTTGGCATTTTACAATTACATTTTTAGCAATTTTGTTGGTATATTTTGCATAATTATTTATTTTTATATTTTTATTTGATGTCTAAAAACATACTTTAAAGGGCACCTATGATGAAAAACTTTTTGAAGCTTTTTGGACAGAACTGTGTGTAGGCATAATGTGTCCACTGTGTCCACAATAAGTCTCTTTTTTTTAAATTTCCTAACAGTATAATAGGATCCAAATCCCAGTGATTTTGAGGCCCACCACAACGTGACGTAGGAGTGCGGTTTTCCCTGCCCACCGAATTGATTGACAGCCGCCATGTTTTTATAATAACATGTATACACATGTGCACAGATATTTTTTGTAAAAAAACTGGAATTAAAACACTCTCTATGATCATCTGCACCTCAATAATTAATTTTATAAGTTTAAACCAGACCACGTTGTTAAAACAGTGCATTTATTTGTAATAAAAAGAGTAAAATCGCTATGTAATTCTTAACCGCTCAGTAAACGTGTGTGTGTGTGTGAACAACATTTGTGTGAGACTCATCGTTTCAGAAAGGCTTGAATAAACTCCAACACAAAAACATCAAATAAATTTACTTGGTATTTTTGACTAGTGACCTTAATCAGATTCATCCGTGTCACGTCAGAGTGGTGGGCGGGGAGAAGCAGCTCATTTGGATTTAAAGCCACAGGCTACAAAACAGCTACACAGTCTTCAGACACTAAATGGGCAAATTCTCCATTATATAATAAATAATCTGATGGGTATTTTGAGCTGAAAATTTACAGATACATTCTGGAGGCACCAAAGTCTTATCTTACATCTTGTAAAAGAGGTAAAATAGGTGGCCTTTAAACAAAAACATTTAAAATAGTCTCTCATTGACTGTCACTGTAACAAATATCAAAGCTATATTGTTGTATTTCTGTTACTTTAAACTATTTCGTGTGGAATTCTTCTAAATAAACTTTTATTGTAAATATACTTTAGATCTCTATCCACATTGTTTTGTAAAGTTGGAAATTTATTTATTTTATCTAGACCCTAAAATGCATACAGTTGAAGTCAGAATTATTAGCCCTACTGAATTATTAGACCCCCTGTATATTTATTCCCCTCAATTTCTGTTTAACGGAAAGAAGATTTTTTTTCCAACACATTTCTAAACATAATACTTTGTTCTGTAGACAATCGAAAAAATATATTGCTTAAAGGGGCTAATAATATTGACCCTTAATATTAAGAATATATTTAATTCTAGCCAAAATAAAACAAATAAGACTTTCTCCAGAAGAAAAAATATTATAAGAAATACTGTGAAAAATTCCATGCTCTGTTAAACATCATTTGGGAAATATTGGAAATAATTTTGACTTCAACTGTATATTAAACATGTATTTTGATATATGAATAATGAAATAATATTTTACATTTCAGAAATATATTTTATTAAACCTCTCAGTTACAAAACATATTTAGCATATATATCAAATATATTTTACCCAGAATTTTTTTTTGTAGACACGCATAGTTGTTTTATGCATGTGGTCTCAATCTCCTTCATTCTTTGTAAGCATCTCCTGGTTTCAATAGTTGCCTTGGTGAGGTTTGTTTGCTAGAGAGGGGCTTCCCTTGGCAAACACTATTGGAGCCTCACAAAGGCCGGCTTTAAAAAACATCACCACAACAGAGTAACAAGACAGAGCCCTCTCACACAGCACTCAAGTCACTCACAGACCACGTTTCTTGGCTGTAAGCGTCAACTCATTTAAATATACTATTTAGGCTCACACTGTGCCCTAACCAGACGCAGTAGTTTTTAGTGACAAGTAATTTGTCTGTCTAATCTAAACTGACAGCTGAAAAAAACAATGACAGCCAATCAGAACACACCATATTTCAAGAACACACCCTTTTGCTAAAATATTAAAGCAGATGTACATTTTTGTAGAATAATAAGTATGAATTTGCCACAATAAATGAACTTATAAAGTACACTACAGTTTAGCAAGAATTTTAATGGTTTTGGAAATACTATATCTTGTCTTCAAGAAAGATGCATTCATTTGATCAAAAAATATAGTAAAGCAATAGATTTTTTGAGCAGATTTTTACACTGTGTTTAACGAAACTTGTACATTTTTAAAGGAATGTAAAAAAAAATTTAATAGCTTCGAAAGGAACTTATTACTATGATGGCCAAATTAATAGATGTCTTTACTGTCACTTTTGATCAATTAAATGGGCTCTTGCTAACCACTTGAAATGACTCACTTTCTATGCGATCAAAATTTCAACGTGACATTAAATCCCCCCTTCAACTGTTTGGATAAAGGACCATCAATCTTAACTCTCTCATTGATGACGCTGACGTCCACCGTGATTTAAATGAAACTCAAATGACACCTTTTAAAAACGCAACCGGAGAATGTGAAAACAAGAGTGAAGGGAAAAGACTAAGCAAACAAATAAAATAATAAAAGTAATAGCGGAAAAACTGATTTTATTTACAATTTGGAAAACTTTGAATTCTCCAAGCAAAGGCACATGGCGTCAACATGACATCAGATTGACGTTGTACCCCAACATCATGGGGACGTTTCATTTTGTTTGGAAATGAAAATCAGATTGACGTCAGAACTCAATGTCATGCTGATGTCAGTGTCCAACGTCCAACCTAAAATCAACCAAATATCAACGTCTAATGATGTTACAGCTTGACGTTGTGTGGACGTTACCACTATGACATCTATCAGATGTTGGATTTTGGTTGCATTACCTGATGAATAAATGTCAGTATTTGATGTCAATATGACATTTTAAGATTGGATTTTGGTCACTTTCCAACACAATCTAAAATCAACCAAATATCAATGTCATTTGACTTCGTTATTGGACGTCAAAATAACGTTGTCTTTAGATGCTGACTAGACTTTGAATTTTGGTCACCTGACGTCATGACCTAAATCTAACCTGATATAAACGTCTTATGACGTTGTGTGCCTGCTGGGCTGGTTTCAGTTTTGTGCAATGCCAATTTAAATGCTTTTTAGTTTTTGATTCACATTAATTATCTTTTAATACATGACCCTGTTTCTTATTCTACTTCCAGGTAGTTTTTGATTTTGTGCGTTGGAATTTTATATTTATTTTACATTTTTTGATACTTATTATTTTTTAAACCGTTACGGCAATATGTTCGGTGGAAATTACGTTTCTCTGGATTCACAATTTACAGTTTTTTTAGAAGCTATCTATAAAAAAATTACGATAAAAACTGAAACTCATAAACTAAATTTACACAGAAAAGATTATTTTGCCTGACGTGTTCAGACAAAACATAAAATAATAAGTGTTTCTATTATAAATGTTTGAATTACAGAAACTAGAGGTGAGCAGTGCGTTTTATGTGCGAAAAAAAGCACATACAATTTAAGTAAATAAACAGCTGAAACATCTAAAAATCTTCTAAAGTGTTTGGTTGAGTCAAGCTAGGTCACAGGTCAGAGGTAAAGGTCAAGCACCTGCTGTCTGTACTCATCTTGAGCTTCTGCCATTTCTCCAGATCTGACTGAGTGATGGTTGTTTGAGCCAATGACTGTCGAGGTTCCTTTTGTGGGAGGGGTCCACTTTGGTTCCGCCTCCTGGCAAGGTCATCTGTCTTTACATTGGGCGTCGTCACCCTCTCCCCTTCCTCTCTGTCTGCACTCTCTTCAGTCTCCTGCTCACTTTGCTTCTCAGGGGTCAGGAAGGGGTTTTCCTTGCGAGTTATGATTGACACTTCAGCAGGGGCGGAGTCAGACTCACTGTAGATCAGTATGAAGGATACACTGAGCTAAGCAGGAGGAATTTCATTCACTTATTGCCATGCGAGAAAATAGCAAAGCAATTTCGATTTAATATTAAATCGTTGATATTAATATTAAAAATGCTCTTTGAATTATTTGTATTGTTCAATCCACTTAAATTTGTAAAAACGACTAAGCTAACTTCATAGATTTGTGTTGGGACAACTAGAAAAGAATTGTGTGGAACCCAGAATTTACAGTGAACGCTGTATTTATGTGATCAACAATATAATAAAACAGTAATATGGGGAAATATAATGTAAGTTTAAAATAAATGATTCATACCTGTACATGTTTTCATATGTAATTTATTCTTGATTCAAAGCTGAATTTGATTCTTCACCACATGATCCTTTAGGAATCATTTTTGTCATGTTTTTGTAAAAACTGTGACATATTTTACTTTTCAGGACTCTCTGATGAATAATTGAAAATAAAAGAATTCATAATATTTGGTTATACAGCCCCAAATCAGAAAAAGTTGGGACAGGAGCAGTTTAGGGCTAGTAAGGTAAATTGGTTAAATAATGATGTGATTTGAAACAGGTGATGTCAACAGGTGATTGTAATTAGGATTTGGTATAAAAGCAGCATGCAACAAAAGGTCTAGTCCTTCAGGAGCAAAGATGGGCTGAGGATTGCCAGTTTGACAACAAATACGAAGGAAAATTATTGAAATGTTTAAAAACAATCTTCCTCAAAGAAAGATAGCAAGACATTTGGATATTTCACCTTCAACAAGTGACTTCAACAAAACATCATTAAAAGATTTAAAGAATCTGAAGGAACTTCAGTGCATTAAAGACAAGGGCGCAAGCCTAATGCTGCGGTCACACTAGAGTTTGAGCATGTGAAATTCTGTTGTACTGCACTGCGAAAAGGGGCGGGATTAAACAAGATGGTTAGACATTTAAAAAGGCGAGCGATTGAGCGTTTTAAATTTCTGTCCAGAGAGGTCATGTTTTAATCTTCCATTGGTCTCACGCAATCATGTGATGCAATTTTGCAGGTCAGAGTTCACCAAGCTTGAACATTCCAACGCAGCAAGCTGCGAAACTTGACGCACGAGCTTGCGTTTCCGGTCTGACGCATTCGCGTGCATATTAATGGAAGTCTATGGGGAGAAAAGTGCAGTGTTACCGCAGCTTAAGCTGAACAACGTGATCTCCAATCCCTCAGGGGGCACTGCATCGAGAATCATCATTCATCTATAAACGATATTACCACATGGGCTCAGGACTACTGTGGCAAATCTTAGTAAACTACCACAATACGTAGTTACATCCACAAATGTCAGTTAAAACTGTACTGTGGCAAAAGGAGGTCCTATGTTAACAGTGTCCAGAAGCAACGCCGACCTCTCTGGGCTCGGAGGCAACTGGGATGGACCATCACACAGTGGAAACATGTACTGTGGTCAGATGAATCATTATTTCAGGTATTGTTTAGGAGAAATGGACGCCGTGTGCTCTGGACAAAAGAAGAAAAGGATCATCCTGACTGTTACCAGCAACAAGTCCAAAAGCCAGGGTCTGTCATGGAATGGGGTTGTGTTAGTGCCCTTGGCAAAGGCCCATGAAAATTTCAACAAGAAAATGCAAAACCACATTCTGCACATATTACAAAGTCCTGGCTGCGGCGGAAGAGGATACAGGTACTTGACTGGCCTGCCTGCAGTCCCAACCTGTCTCCAATAGTGAATGTGTGGTGCATTTTAAAGAGCAAAATGTGACAATGAAAACCATGTACTGTTGCCCACCCCTACTTGTTTGCAGGAAGAATGAGACAAAATTACACCTGAAACACTTCATCCATTGGTGTCTTCAGTCCCTAAACTTTTAAGTGTTGTGAAAAAGAAAGGCAACAGTACAAGGGGTAAATGCCTTACTGTTTCAACTTTTTTTGAAATGTGTTGCAAGAACCAAAATTGGAATACGTGTTTATTAAAAAATTAAATAAAAATCATGAGGAACTTAATAAATAATGTTGGTTGTATTGTCTGTAATGAAATACAAGTCAATGTAAATTTCCAAATTTACGTTTTCCATGCGGCTCAAACTTCTGATATGGGGTTGTACTTTTAAATGATAATATATCATGGTTTCTTCAAATATATAAGGCAACACAAAAGTTTCCATCATTGGCAATCATTTCTGAATCAATGAATCATGTGATATTGAAGACTAGCGTAATGATGTTGAAAATTTAGGTTTAAATCTCAGGAATAAAATACATTTTGAAATGTATTCACTTGAAAAACAGATATTTATTCCTGTCATTTTAATTATTTTTTTTTTTGGTGGTGGCTTATCAAGTAAATGTAGCTTTGGTGAGAAGAGCCTTTCAAACTTTTGAATGAAAGTGTACATACTAGCATATTAATATTTAAATTAAATACAGATAATAGTAGCCTATTTCAAAGTGAAGTTTATTTGTGGGGTTTAAGTGTTAAAGTGTTTGTTTTGAGGCACCTGCTGTCTGTACTCATCTTGAGCTTCTGCCATTTCTCCAGATCTGACTGAGTGATGGTTGTTTGAGCCAATGACTGTCGAGGCTCCTTCTGTGGGAGGGGCCCACTCTGGCTCCGCCTTCTGGCCAGGTCATCTGTCTTTACATTGGGCATCGTCACCCTCTTCCCTTCCTCTCTGTCTGCACTCTCTTCAGACTCCTGCTCACTTTGTTTCTCAGGGGTCAGAAAGGAGTTTTCCTTGCGAGTTACGATTGACACTTCAGCAGGGGTGGAGTCAGACTCACTGTAGATCAGTATGAAGGATACACTGAGCTAAGCAGGAGGAATTTCATTTACTTATTGCCATGCGTGCAATTAGGAAAGCAATTTCGATGTAATATTAAATGTACACTAATGTTCACAAGTTTGGGATCGGTAAACATTTTAAAAAAATTTTTAATGTCTCATTCAAAAATAACTTTTGCTGCTTGTTCAAACCACTTATTTAAAATGAGTTGAAACAACTCAATTCTTAAGACTTTTGGGTGCACAACTTAATTGTTATAAGTTCAATCTACTTAAATTTGTAAAAACAGTTAAGCTAACTTAATAGATTTGTGTTGGGACAACATGAACAAATTGTGTGGGACTCAATGGGTATTTATGTGATCAACAATATAATAATACTAACAGTAATATGGTCAAATTTAATGTGCGTTTAAAGGATTCCTACTTGTATATAATTTCATACGTAATTTATTCTTGATTCAAAGCTGAATTACATTTTTCATCGCATGGTCTTTCAGAAATTATTCTAATATGCAGATTTTGTTGCTCATTAATCAAGATTTGTATTATTAAGAAAAACATTTTTGTAATATTTCCGTGGAAACTGAGTCACATTTTATTTTTCAAAAGAATTTGAAAAGATAAAACGTTAATGTTAATGTTGCTTAATGTTTGATTATACTTTTAAATGGTAATATATCAAGGTTTCCACAAATGTATAAGGCAGCACAACAGTTGTTTTGCTTGTGATGAGGGATGGGGGGTTCTTACCAAATAAATGTAGCTTTATTGAGAAGAGCCTTTCAAACTTTTGAATGACAGTGTAAATACTAGCATATTAATATTTAAATTAAATACAAATAATAATAGCCTACTCCAAAGGTCAAGATTTTGTAGGGGTTTGAAATGTTGAAGTGTTTGTTTTGAGGCACCTGCTCTCTGTATTCATCTTCAGTCTCTGCCATGTCTCCAGGTCTGACTGAGTGATGGAAGTCTGGACCAGTGACTGGTGAGGATCTTTGGGAATGCGTGGCCTTCCCCCAGTCCGCCTCCGTGCCAGATCATCTTTGTGTGGGTTTGGGATGTCTGTCTTCCCCTCTACCTCTCTTTCATCTTCCTCATCTCCCTCCTTTGCCCTGTCTTTTTCTAGACTCAGGAAAGGATTGTCCTTTCGAGTTATGATTGGCACCTCAGGTGAGGCGGACTCAGTCTGACTGTGGTAGAACATTGTAACATGTAAGAAATACAACATGTAACACTGTACGAAATACAAAGAAAACGTAGTTATAAATCCCTCAGAACAAATCAACCATACTAATACTGATCTAAAGAATGACTGCAATTGGCCACACATAATTATTAATCAAAATACATTATGGAGGCAAACTTGTTGGCTTGACAAAATCTTACTTGAAAGTTCAAAACTGACCGAAAACTTTGGGTTTAAAGGGTTTAAAATTGTTGATCTGAAGTGTACAGTATTTATATTAATTAGCTAACTATTGTTGCAAAATCCTTTTTTCATCAATTCCATCCTCAATTCCATTGTTTGTTGTTTCTCTTAATCAAAGAAACAGCCAGAAATCATACCAGCACCGCAAAGTTTCATGACTGGAACTATAGCTTGCATTCCGTGGATAAGAAGGGACGCTAGTGATTATTTGACATTTTAAGGGGTAAAACTTTCTGATGGGCAATGAAGACATCATTAGAGGCTCATGCGCATACACATGCTACTACAGCAGTGGTTCTCAACCTTCCACCGTATGCTGTCTTTATATTTCAGACTGTTTTTTTAGAAAGTGCTCTGTGCTCCAGAACAAAGTGGATAAATTTGTCTGATGCCATTCTGAATTTTGCAAATAGAAAGGACAACATAATACAAATACAATGTGCTAACTTCAGTGTCTTTTTTTTTTCATTTTAAAAAATGTGCATGTGCTGTGAGGATTTGCAATGCATTTTTCTATTTTTGTTTACATACTGAGGATTTTTAGCGCGTGTGCTGTGAAATCGATGAAGATGTTTTCTTAATTTAGTGATGTGCTTTCTCTTTTCAGCCACCATACTTTTCTACCTAAAGTGTCAATTTTGGCACCTAAGGAGTACATATTTTTATTTTAAAAGTCAGGTACTGCCGCAGGTTTTGTACCTTTATGTATGTGAGTACTGTATGAATGACATGTCTAACATGCAAACAAACAAATAAGATTAGTAAAATTAAGCCTGTTCTATATTCTTCAGTAACACATATAATAATAATGAAAGTATCTATTTGCTCAAATGAACAGATATATCCCACGCAAAAACAAAACATGCATTCACACAAAAACACACAAACACACAGATATGTATTCTCATCACTGTCGCAAAACTCTATGAAGCAACATGATATTTCTCAGTAGCGAGGTATATTTGCTGCCCTTAAAGAAGATAAACATAGTTCTGTTTTTGACAGAGACTGCATAACACCTAGGACATTTACATGGACACCAATAATCCGATTTTAATATGATTGAGACATTACTCTGATTAGGAGTCTACCATGTAAACAACGATTTTTGATTCATTTAATCCGATTAAGGTCATAATCGAACTAAAGAGAAATCGGATTAAGACATGTGGAGTATGCTGATTTTAGTCACATTATTGAAGTGCAGTACAGACAAGTAAACACAGCAATCAAACTATAACCTTCCTGTAGAATTTGCGCCGCATTTTGCGACAGGATAGTCTGTACACACACGGCTGTTTGACACTATTCTCAGACACCTGCATCGTGAAATGCAGAGTTTTTTTCCCATACGGCGTGCGGTATCAAATTCCATTAAAGCTACACTCATCCAGCAGTTCATACTCGCATCCAATATCTCGTTTGTCACGGGGGCATGCATAAAATGTTCCCGAATGAAAGTGAAAGTGCCAAACTGCAGTCAAAGTCGACAAATTAAAAATGAAACACCCGAAATTACAATTACAACTCCGGAGGAAACGTGGATCGCGTGGTGAGGCAATAATGTATCTATGTGCTATAACATGTAAAACGGGATCATGAACGGAACATTCAAAAAGCAACTCATGTAAACACATTAATCATATTATTGTCTTATTCAGACTAAGGTAAATAATTCGATTACTGATGTCCATGTAAACGTAGAGATGCACAGGCTCAGGTAATTCACACTCAATCTGTATATAATGCAAAATCAGAATGTGAAGTCCTCAAATGCCATGCTTGTTATTTACAGTAATCTCACATAAAAAACATAGTTCACCCAAAATTAAAAATTCTGTCATCATCTTCTTACCCTTCCCTTGTTCCTCACCTGTTTAAATTTCTTCCTTTTTTTGAACACAAAAAAGCATATTTTGGAAAAAGATGAAAACCTGTAACCATTGACTTTGACCGTGTTTGTTTTTTCTACTATGGAAGTCAATGGCTACCGGGTTTCAGCTTTCTTAAAATATCTTCTCTCGAGTTCAACTGAATAAAGAAACTCATACAGGTTTGGAACTACTTGAGGGTGAGTAGATACATTTTCATTTTTGGGTGGACTATCCATTTATTTATTTTTAACCAATTAATTGTCAACGGTTTGGTGTTTTCCGAAACAAAGATCCAGCACACAACTGCAAACAGCCTCTCTATCAGCACTGCAAAAAAGCATGGTTGGAGGATGGAGGACAAAGTTTAAAAATGAACTAAAAATTAAAAGCCGGATGAGTCAGAGAAATTAAAGCATACTAGATCATAAAAGGCAGAATTATTGCGCTAAGTCAGTCAAGTTTCAGTCAGAGTCAAATTTTGGAAAAATACTATCAAATAGAGAAGACGGAAAGCTAAGCTTGAAAGTTTTACTAGATCTAGAATCTACAAGATTGAAAAAAGCCTGATTCGTATTTGTACAATAACACCATGTTGGATTTGTCAAGCCAACACACACTCTCGGAAATAAAGATACAAGAGCGGTCCCGGGGGTGGTACAGTACCTTTTCAAAAGATACATATTTGTACTTAAAGGGTCCATATTGGTACCTCAAAAGCATATATTTGTATCTAAACATATTTAGATGTACACTTTTGAAATTTTTAGATACTAATATGTACCCTTGATGTATTAATAGGGACCCTTTAGGTACAAATGTGTAGCTTTAAAAAAGGTACCACCCCAGTGACAGCTCTCGTATCTTTATTTCTGAGAGTGTAACTAGAAACTGAACCCATCGCTCTCTATCACAAGCACACCTCCTTTTCTCCAGTTTCTCCTGTTCCATCTTCTCCATCCTCTCCAACACGGCATGCTGGGATGCCATCCTGATTCCCTCCCATTTCTCTCGGTCCTTCCAGCTGCAGGAGCTTGGCAGGAAGTGATGCGCCACCCTGGGTTTGAACTGATTCATGCGAGCTCTCCGAGAAGCAAGATCGTCCTTTTGAACATCGGGAACCTTCTGCTCCGCTTCTTCATCTTCCTCTTCCTCATCGGAGTCCCACTGATGTGGAACGGCAGCGCGCATAAAGTCATTGTCACGCCGGAGGATGATGTCAGGTGAAGGGGATTTCGGTTTGTTGGCTTCAGCAGGACTCACGATTGGACTGAGGGGAAAATTCGCCATGATGACATTTAAATTTTTCTTTAGAAATATAGAGTGCAACATACACTTCCATAGTTTCCGGAAGTAGTTTTTCCAATAGTTTTCCCCATATAGAAATAATGGGAGTTTCTGAACACTAAATAGCTAAAAATATGTGGAAAGCTGAAGCTGGTTTGAATAAACTTTGAAAACACAGCCTGCTTAAGATTTAGAAATCATCAAAAATGTCTTTATGTTGGTATTTTAGGGTTCTCTAATCATATACAGTAGTGAATTCTGTTAACAATAATACATTCATTCATTTTTCTTCGGCTTAGTCTCTGATTTATCAGTAGTCACCACAGTGGAAGGAACTGCTAACTATTCCGGCAAATGTTTTATGCAGTGGATGCCCTTCCAGCCGCAACCCAGTACTGGGAAACACCCATACACACTCTCATTCACACACACAATCATACACTATGGGCAATTTAGTTTATTCAATTACCTTATAGTGCATGTCTTTGGAATGTAAGGGAAACCAGAGCTTAACAATAATAATTTACCAATATTTCTCTATAATACTGTACTATTTTAAAGGAACATTTATATTTAAACAGCAAAAGTAAGTCCAAGGTACTCGAAAAATGTGAAAAAAAAATATATTAAAAAGCCTTTATTGACACGAATATTCCTTAAAACTGCATCAATAAAGGCTTTTTAATATTTTTTCCACATTTTCCGAGTGCCTTAAACTTACTTTTGCTGTTTATTCTGATGAATCCCTTATCCAAAATGCACCGACACATTAATTAAGCTACCCCTGAGCACTTTTTGTTTGATTTTGAACATTTATATTTATTTCTCCTCATTCAGTGCTCAGCATATTTGAGTACACCCCATTTTGAAAATGAATATTTTTATCCATTTCTCAGTGAATGTAGGCAATGTATTTTGGTACATTTAAACAAAAGAAATTTATTAGATTTTTTTTTTTATTTTTGGCCTTTTTGCCTTTATTAGATAGGACAGTATTAGACAGGACAGGAAGCGAAGTGGGATGGGGGGGAATGTCCTCGAGCCGGGACTTGAACTCAGGACGCCCTAATGCACTACTGCACCACATGTCGGCACGCCACCCACCAGGCTATTGCGCCGACCAAAACAGATTTATTAAACAGATATATTTTTTATTCAAATATTATTTTAGTCACAAAACATATTTAGAAATAGACAGATAATTCAATTAAATTCAAGCAAAATATTGCAAAAATAAATTACAACCTACAAAAATTCATCTAAATCTTTTTTGCTTCTCTTGATTTTTCCTCTTTTTGAATTTTTTAAAAATCATTTTCTATAACATAAATTTGGGTGTACTAGTTTTTGGACTGTTATCATAAGAAATTTTGTTAGATTAGCCTTAGATTTGGCTTTAGTACTGACTAATCTAATGTACAGTTGAAGTCAGAATTATTAGCCCCCCTTTGAATTTTTTTCCTTTTTTAAATATTTCCCAAATTATGTTTAACAGCGCAAGAAAATTTTTACAGTAGGTCTGATAATATTTTTTCTTCTGGAGAAAGTCTTATTTGTTTTAATAAAAAAAAAAAAACATTTTAGGGTCAAAATTATTAGCCCCTTTAAGCTATATTTGTTTTCGATTGTCTTCAGAACAAACCATCTTTATACAATAACTTGCCTCATTACCCTAACCTGCCTAGTTAACCTAATTAACCTAGGTAAGCCTTTAAATGTCACTTTAAGCTGTATAGAAACGTTTTAAAAATATCTAGTCAAATATTATTAACTGTCATGACAAAGATCAAATAAATCAGTTATTAGAAATGAGTTATTAAAACTATTATGTTTAGAAATGAGTTGAAAAACATCTCTCTGTTAAACAGAAATTGGGGAAAAAATAAACAGGGGGGTTAATAATTTAGGGGGGCTAATAATTCTGACTTTAACTGTATATGCACAAATATAATATTGTATATCTTCCTATTACAAATATTAATTTAAAAGACAGATTTGTGAGAAGTGTACTTTTATATGCTGAGCACTGTAGATGTTTTTGCTATAGATGGTCATTTTGTGTCAGAACTCGAATATGATTTAAGTATAAAGGTCTTATTTTTTTTAGAAAAAAAATGTAACCAATTTAGAAATAATCAGTATAATTAAAATTGTAACAAAGAATATAACTTATTTAAGAATATAAATATAGAAAAAATAATATTGCACCTGGTAAAAGTTGGTCTGTCTCTAAAAGTTTTTATGAACAAAACAATTCCACAGAAACCATACACAGAAAAATGAAAGGAATCTCTACTTCCTTAAACCCAACTGTTGCACTCTATAACACAGAGATGTTAGCGCTCCCAAGAGCTGATGCAGACATTTAGCCTTCAGGACAAGTCAAGTTAGCATGACTAGCATAATCTGCTCAACCCAGTAAAACAGACACATATTACTCCTTCCAACCAGCATGAACAGATTCAGACTACTCAAATAATCCAAGAACATCCAATTCATTCACAAGCTCCATAAAAAAAGTCAGTAAAACTTTGAATGACATCCAACTAAAAACATTAGCCAGGCAGTACTACGGTCAAAGCTAATTCACAATTGTGTCACTCCATGCTATAATGCAGTACAAAACCAAATATAAAGTCCACACAGCGCGCGGTTAGAACTCAACTCAACACAAGCATTTGGTGGTTACCAGCATCTTTAACACAAGCTGTTTTAGTCAAACTCTTGCTAAATAGTCAAACGCATGCTAAATATATATTCTCATTTCAACCGCAGACCTGTTGTATCGAACAGCGGCGGGTAACACTTTAATTCCCGCCTTTTCCAGCTTCCTCATTTTCTTAAGCTCAGCCTCATCAAGCTCCGCCCCTTTCTCGGCCGTCCAGATGAAATGTTTCTGGAGGTTTTTTTGAGACACGACAGCCCCTTCTTTTAACACGTCTACACACTCTTGTCTGTGGGGATCAATGGGAAATTTCAGAGCTCTCACGGACACACTTGTAGACAATATGAGATGAATCAAACAAACTTGGACACATAAAACTGCTCATGCTTTTGTGTACTAATTATTGTTGAGATGTATGACGAGTCTCAGCCACAGATGAGTGACTTCCAGCCAGTTCCCTAAAAAAACACACACAATTACTGTCTTTCACAGCAACAGTGTTTACCTGAGGGGTCGTTCTCCTCCCACTGGAGATGTCGAGTTGCTCACACTCCTCCGATCTTCCTCCCTGTCGCTCCTCCTCTTCCTCAGGGGGGCGGGAAGGTAGTTGGTCTGGTTGCTCTTGTTCGGCAGATACTGGTTGAAGGGTAAAGCGGCACGAGGCTCTTTGTAGGATACACGACGGGCAGACATGTCATCCTTACGCACATCTGGCAACTTCCTATCAGCTTCAGAGTCTGTTAGAAAGAAATAATAGCATTTTTTAAACACCTGACATGGGTAACTCTTGGTCATTGTAAACTCTGAAGCCATGCTGACACCAGAAAAAAAATATTCATGATTCTGAAGCTGAATTATTAGTTACGGCTGACATGTTTCCACTATGTCACTGACTACATTTAAATAGTTTTTCAGTTAGCAATAAACTTCCAGTCAAAGGTTAAAGGGTCACAAAACACCAAAACACATTTTTTGAGCTGTTGACAGTCATATCTGTGTCCCACGCTGCTATAAACACTATTAGGACACATATAATTCACTAAAAAGTGAAAATTGGTTGTTTTTGCGTTATTTTAAGTAAATTCGTTCTTCCGGTTTGAAACAAATTTTTAAAGCTGCGTCACGGCCATGAGATACAGTGTTCAGACGACAGAGAGACGCCACATTGTGTTGCCAAAACAAGTGAAAGAACAAGAATTTGGAGACATGGGTTGTCAGTGCTGTGTTTATTAATGTGCTGCAACGAAGGTTTTGTTTGCATTTTCCCGCTGTGAGAGCGCTGCTGGACTCACATGTGGATTACAGTGCACGCGACAGATTGCGCTTGTAAGGAACATTTTTTACCCGAGAGCTTTTCGCATCTGGAAATGATGAAATCCGGATTTGCAGCTCGTCTCCTTTTAAAAAAAACACAGTTCCAGTGTGATTGTCCTGTCGCTACAGATTAGGTAAGTGTGTGATCAGTGCCCTTTGTTTGTTCATTCAGATGGCAAAGTTTTTGCCGCAATTTGTGACAGGATAGTCTATATACACACGGCTTTCTGACGCTACCTACCGAGTGCATAAGTTACCGAGAAACGCGGAGGATTTTTTTCTCCCATTCGCCGTGCGGTATCAAACATACCATTAAAACTCAACTCTTCCAGCAGTTCCTCGCTTTCAATATCTCCTTTGTCACGGGCGACATGCAGGAAATGTTCCTAAACAAAAAGTGAAAGTGCCAAACTGCATTTAAAGTCGACAAATTAATAATTTGGCAAGTAATTTGATTACTGATGTCCATGTAAACAGTCACTGTCTTTCTCCCCTGCGTCTGCATGCCCAAACGGAAACTCCCATATTTGCAAATCCTTCCCTCTTTCCCTCCCCCGACACTCCCACCTAAACAGAGCTGGACACGCCCACTTTCCTGACTTTTCCAAACTAGAGGTGTGAAAACTCTTTTTTTTTATTTTATAAGATTCCTTTAACAGCATCGATGTTGTAATGTAATTAAAATACAATCAGTTAAATAGACACAGTGGCGCAGTAGGTAGTGCTGTAGCCTCACAGCAAGAAGGTCGCTGAGTCGCAGGTTCGAACCTCGGCTGGGTCAGTTGGCGTTTCTGTGTGGAGTTTGCATGTTCTCACTGTGTTCGCGTGGGTTTCCTCCGGGTGCTCCGGTTTCCCCCACAGTCCAAAGACATGTGGTACAGGTGAATTGGGTAGACTAAATTGTCCGTAGTGTATAAGTGTGGATGAGTGTATGGATGTTTCCCAGAGATGGGTTGCGGCTGGAAGGGCATCTGCTGCGTAAAAATGTGCTGGATAAGTTGGTGGTTCATTCCGCTGTGGTGACCCCAGATTAATAAAGGGACTAAGCCGACAAGAAAATTAATGATAAATAGACTTATGCATATATTTAGTTATTCAAGCTAGTGCAGAAACTCCATTGAAAATACTGGGCTAAATTATTTTTTCATATTTTAAAGACATGGTGGGGAAAAATTGAATGTAATGCGGTGCTTCATGTCCGATCTGAGAACCACTTTATATCGTATGTTAATCAGGCAGTGACGATCAATGATTTTTAAAGAAATCAGGTCTTAAATGTGGTGATTTTGTAATGGCAAGACAGTTCACCGAAAGTGCTTGGGCAGGCTGACTGAAAATTAAAAGTCTGTGTGGATATAGCCCATTGAATAGGGCTGTATGATAAATCCAAAATTAAAATCAAAATTTAGCAAAAGAGGCGACTCTTTTGTGATCAATAGCAAATGTCCTCCGAAGGCCAGAGGGCGCTCTCGTGCAGAAACTGCAAATATGCCACAAAGAATACATTTTTTATGATTCCACATGACTAATAATCAAATGAGTATAGAATCGTTTTATAGAAGGATTTTTTTCAAGCACTCAACTTAAATTATAAAGAGAGTTAAAATAAACCAATCTTATTAAATGTGTAATTTTCACATACTTTCAAATGGAGCAGTGACAGAGCGCTGATAAACTGCTGTCAAAACGCAGAATGATTATTTTAGATTTTAGGATTGTGCTGATTAAATCATTTGATATTTTTGCATAGCTAGTTAATGTAGTATACACTATCTTAAAGCATTTACTGGAGATTACAGCTGATAACAGAACCGGCTTTACTGACAAAATGCGCACGAAAATGGCCTTTGATTAATTGTGCTTTCCTAAATAGCACACACAATGATTTTCATTCTGTCTCCATTTATTCACACTCCTGTTTTCCTCACACATGCAAACATTTGTCAATCTGTGTTTGTATATCATATGGACTATTTAATTGGTGACCCGCAGGCTGAACCCGGCCTCAAGGCAATTTGTTCCAGCCCTCCAATTAGTGTGACCAAGATTAAAAAATAAATTTAGTTCAGTCGAAAAACAGCCGCTATAGTTATGAAGTGACGTACATCTGTTCAATACAGCACGAGCTGCAGTTGAAGGCTGCGCAGAGAGTAAGTCACCTGACATTAAGCGAGTGGCACAGGCAGCCGAAAACATTTGGATATGTTTCTAGAAAAGGCCTTTTGTACAATGCACTGATATTGTTATTAGGGATGCAACGATAAGCCGGTTTCATTTATAACTACGCTTTAATTCATCTCGGTTATTTATTCATAAAGGCTTTTCAATGCCACATTTCTGTTGCACGGAACAAAACTGCTGCAATTAACAAAGTTATGCTAGTTTAAAGTTTCGAGCTTATACCGTGGCTAATACGCACGCACACTGGATTAACTATAGCGGTGGGCCGTTCCAATATCACGTCTTTTCCACGTGCAAGTTCGTTATTTCCAATGTAAGAATATATGCCAATATGCGTGCGCAAGCGGAGCAACGCGCTCGCAGCTTTCCAGGTGCACGCAGTAGAAAACAACTCACGCTGTAGCGGTGATAGTTGTGCGTGGCTTTCAGTGCAATGTAAACAAAAGATATGTCAGACGAATTATTATTAAAATGATTATGTATGTATGAACGCAGATGATAACAACAGTTAATCTAAATACTTACCTAATATAAAGCTTAAATTTACATTAGATGTGATAACCGTGAAACCATATTATTTACTCTATATTATATTATATTATTATATTATTCTTCACACTATATAATCGTACAACCAAAATCTATAATTGTTGCATCCCTAATTGTTATGCAGTTCAAAACATAAGGAATGTGTCTGAATGTAGAAGAAGCCTACTTAAGCACTACACTGATTTCGTTGTGCTCTGAAATACAACATTTGAATATATTTGTAAAAAACACCACATTGTACAATGCAGTGATGTTATGTAGTTTACACAATATATTAACATTTTAATGTAGAAAAATACAACGTGGGTGTCTTAAGGAGCAAAAATACAGCATATGGGCTCTTTTATGCAGTTGTGTCATTACTCATATTGCAAGTCATATCTCTCCGGTGCCTCATTTAGGATGCTTTTCATGAACTGGCCCCCATGACAAACTAATTAAATAGCCCTGGTATATCAGTACATAAGTTGTAAATCATATAAAGTCATTGTGTCTTTTCAGAACACATGGTGTGTGGTTAGACCGCTTGTCTGATTATTTTTATGATGCCTTTGTGCTATTTTATTTAATTTTTTTTTGGATGGTTTGGAAAATTTAGTGTAATGGACTGTAAATTCTTACCATTTACTCACATTCAAGCTTTTAGCTTTTTGAATCTAAGCTTTTATAAATATCTTTCTTCCGTTGAACACAAAACAAGATAATCTGAAGATAATTTGGTAAAAAACAGCCCTTGACTTCAATAGTAGGAACAAAAATACTATGGATATCAATGGCTGCTTTTTTTTTTTTTAAATTTCAGTGTAACTTCAACAGAAGAAAGAAACTCAAACAGGTTTGAAACAAGTGTAAGATGAGTAAACAATGACAGAACATTTAGTTTTGGGTAAACTACCCTCTAAACATTTTTCATAACAAATCATATAATTTACATTCATATATAAAATATTTTTTTTTATCTTGCAATATCTCAATATAACAATGAATCGTTACACCCTTTCTATCAAGTTTATACTGAATGAAAATACCATAAAAATAACAATGAAAGCTCACTCCTCAACCCAATTCTTGTGCCTTCCACTACAACTTGACATTTACCCCTTCAAGTGCTCAAACATATTACTTTTGCACACATGGCATTTAAAGCAAGCATTACGTGTGAGCCAACTTTAAATGCTGCCATGTGACCTTGATCCAGATCAATGCCGACATGAATGGAATGGCACAGTACATGTATTTGAGTGCAAATGTTAAAGCTTATCTAAATATCTTACATCAGGGTCAGCAATCTTTGGCAAACTATATCAATTTATCCAGTGTAAATTTTGTTTAAATCATTAGCATGCCAAAAACAACATTTGCTCTAATGGCTTCTTGTAGTCACACATTCTGCCTTATTTAGTCATGAGTTTTGATGAAATACAAATATTCAATACAAGATTTATTATATAAAGAAAAAAAAAATTACACACGTGTACACTAAAAAAAAATATTCCAACATGATTCCTTGGATTTACTACATTTCTTCTACAAGATAAGTGGTTGTAAACAATTTATTTGGGCTGAATTTAAACAAACAAATTAAGCTGAACATTACTAAATTTAATTTGCTTGTTTAAAATTAACCCATATAAATTGTTTGCAACAATTTTGCAGAAATCCTTTTTGTCAGTGCACATTTAAAAATTAGGTGTGCTGCTTGTTTAAGCTACTTATTTAAAATGAGTTGAAGCAACTCAATTCTTAAGGTTTTTTTGGGCCAACTTAATTGTTTTATGTTTAATCCACTTAAATTTGCAAAAACAAGTAGAATTGTGTTGTGACAACATGAAGGAATTGCGTGAAACCCAGCATTTTTTAGTGTTGTTTACAAGACAAATCTTTTTATTATTTAATTATTAAAATTATTATACAAGTTTTAGACTTAAATATATAAACTTATCAAGTAACAAAATAAACAGATGTAACAGATAATAACAGATTTGCCTTTGGTTCACTCAAAAAATAATTTTTGCTGCTTGTTTAAACCACTTATTAAAAAATGAGTTAAAACAACACAATAACTAAGATTTTGGGGGGGACAACTTAATTGTGTTATGTTCAATCCAATTAAATTTGTAAAAACAATTAAGCTAACCCAGCAAGCATTTTTTGTTTTTACAATATGTCTAATAGACATCTAAACATAGTCGTCTAGGCTAAAACAAGGCTAAATTTGCGCTGTAAGTAAAAAATCTAATAAGAATAGGCCAAAACTAGACTAGTCATTATATAAACAGAAATGAATGACTACACATATAAAGTCTGTCTTATCTGTCTATTTGACCACTAGTCTAGTTTTGGGCTATTTTTAGATGTCTATTAGATTTTCACAGACAGCCCAAGTTTAGCCTTGTATTAGCCAAGCTGTCTACGTTTAGATGTCTATTAGATGTTTATTAAATACAAAATTGTTTTATTAGACTTTTGTTGGGACAACATGAAGGAATTGTGTGGAACCCAGCATTTTTTATAGTGTTTGTATGGCATGAGTTACTTGTGTTGTGTAAATCAGCAAAGGGTCACATAAACTTTCAAAAAAATTATTGGTCAACCTGCCAAATAGTCTTATTTTATTATCATAAAAGTCTGATTAAACTTAAAACTTAAAAATATTTTGTGATTGAAAGTTAAAAATGGCACCTAATGTCAAAACGATGCTGACTCCAGACTTTTGGCTTATCTTTAAAGCAAAAATCACTCACACACACACACACACACACACACAATTTATGGTTTAGAAGCTTTTGGGACTTTTATGCCTTTTCGGCCCCTGTCTTTAGTCTGTCCCTGTCTGGATTGAGTAATGAAATGCAGCTCATGTGGACGCTCTCACGCTGAGACGAGTGTGTGTGAATGTCTGTTCGGCACAACAGCTGCACTCTCACACCCCCACCGCACATATGTGGAAATGGAGGAATCTGCTGTCTGAATCCAGAGCTCATGATTGTGTGCTGAGTGTGTTTTTACCATCAGCTGTTCATACATAAGAGTTTGCTGACCAGACAGACATGGAGTTTGACGTTTTAAACCATTTTTACAATTAAATGTTTAATACCGTAATTAGTACTGGTAGACAGTAAATGCCTTTTTAGCTGTTACTTAGAAGTATACATTTCAGAGCATTCCTTTTAAATATATTTGTAACAAATAAATATGCCTTTCCTTCCATTTTCCATCAGTTAAAAAAAAGTAAATTTCCCCAAAAATACATAAATATATAAATACTAGTGCTGGGCAAAGATTACACACAATTAATCACATCCAAAATAAAAGTTTGCTTTGACATAATATATGTGTGCTTCAATATTTGCAACATGTTTTGTGTTATTGCGCAGTAAAAAATATACAATGGTTTATATCATATTTTTCAATTAAATTTAAGACCTCAAGAACCAATGGGTTCGGTAACTTATAACACTTTATAACTCAATGTTTTAATGTAAATAAAAATTAATTGTGATTAATCACATCCAAAATAAAACTTTGTTTTGACATAATATAAATGTATGTATTATATACACATAAATACCAACACGAACTCACAACAATTGTAACTTTTTGGTTTAGTGGCTAATTCGTATGAATTCCTACTCTCTCATTCGTACAATTTAGTACGATTTGCTTATCCTCCAATGACGGTTGGTTTTAGGGGCGGGGTTTGGGTGCCCCACCTCCTTTTTAAAATTCTACATTTTCGCATGACTGAACTCGTACAAATTCATACGAATTAGCCACTAAACCAGAGGTGGGCAAACTACGGCCCGTGGGCCATATGCGGCCCGCTAAACTCTTTCATCCGGCCCGCGAGGGAGTTTTTAAAATGCTGCTTCTGAGTAAATGTTTGGTTTCAGAATTAGTAAATTAATAATGCAATACAAGTGAACGCCATTTGATGGCAGTATTGCATGCGGTACAGTTAGCGCAACCAGTAAAATTAGAACACACTCTCGGATATTAAAATGCACTCGACTGTTAATGACTGAAAATGAGTCAGGCAAAAAAAAGAAAAATTGACTCTGAATGTCGTGTGTTTAAGGAGGAATGGACAACAAAACAGAAAACGGTATGTCTAATATGCCAAGAAAGTATTGCTGTTTTTAAAGACTACAACCTAAGTCGGCATTTTTCACGCAAACATTCAAATTATTTTTTCTATCAGACAATAACTTTTCTATTCTCCAAAAATTATTACATTATTATTATTATTATTATTATATTTTATAAGGGATTATTTTATTGTTTTATCATGATTGATAAGTAAATATAAATAGCAGTGCAAATTAATTTGACTTGTAAATATGACTCAATAATAACTATAAAAAAATGTGTGTTAATGTGACACGCTTCTGTCCAATATTAGATGTTCCATGTATACTGCCATTATAAATAAAAGTAATTTTTTGAAGGATTTGACATGTGGCCCTTCACTTGGTTTGCAAAACTTGATGTGGCCCTCGGGTTTAAAAAGTTTGCCCACCACTGCACTAAACTGACAAAATGTAACATAGTTAGGTTTCCTCATGAGATTAGGCCGATAAATACACACATGCATGCATATATTTGAGAAAATGTGTATTTATATTTAGACATAAAATCAACATATTTATGATACGTTTTCTATATAAATTTAAATAACTATATAACAAAATTGTTTTGTAAAGTTTTGCTTTTATATATTTGTGTGCATCACATATACATAATAAATATGTATATAACACACATATATTATGTTAAAACAAACTTTAATTTTAGTTTTATTGCGATTAATCTTTGCCCAGCACTAATTTTAATATTTCAAATGTAACCAAAATTATGATGAAACTCATTAACTTCATTTTCTTAAAACGCAGCATGTTAAGCTCTCTCGGCCACTGTATAAATGTGAGTAAAAATGTGTGATTGATTTTGTGATAAATTCAGCAATAGCATAATCCTGGAAGGATAACAGAGAACTTGATCTAACAAAATAATAAATAGAAGAAAAAGTCTTACCGTCACTGTTGCAGCGAATGACTGTGTCCGGCGATGGTGTGTTCTGTGATCGTGAGCCAAACGAGTCAAGACTGTCGAATGAATCATCACGGCCATGTCTTGGAGGAGACAGCGAATCAGAGCGCTCCGATTCCCAGCTGTCGATGTAACCGCTGTCCCGTATGCTGCGCTTAGGAGAGTCTGACTCTTCATTTACACACTCCTGCAAGCAAACGCACACCAAACAAAACAAAAAAGACTAAGACAATCTGTTCCACAGACTCTGCGTTCTTGGTATAATCAGATTTACCTTTCGCATCATGAAAAGGAGTCCCTCAAACTCTTTCAGGTCAAGTGTGGGGCCGTTATATGTGGCACAGCTGTTAGCAGCTTTCCCAAGCCAGTATATGGTTATGAGCACCTAAGCATTCATAAAACGCAGGAGAAAATAAATAGAAAATCCCAGACTTGCAGATAAAGCAGTGTATTTCAGTGTGTACTTACATTCTTTAGTTTTCTACTGCAGTCAGAGCCCCTACAGCAGAAAAAAAGAGAAAACAACATAAGGCAACTGTCAGCCCTTTCATGCTATAAATGAGCCACATCAAAGTGCCTTTAAGGAAAGTCAGTCCATTGGGAAGCCATCTTAGTTACACCAGACAACTGTTTTCTATAGAAGCTATACTTCTACAATATATACTACAATGTATATATATATATATTGAATATATACAATATATTGTAGTACACTACAATATAAAGAAGTTCAGTGTTTTTTTTTGGATTGTTATATATTATAAAATGATAAAATTTAAATAAGTTTCTTGAGGACACCAACAATTTATTCATTTGATAAAATATGGTAAAAAAAAAAAAAAACAGTAATACTGTGAAATGCTATTATAATTAAATTAAAATCCATCCAAATTGTAATTAATTCCTGTGGCTCAGTGGTTAGCACTGTCGTCTCACAGCAAGAAGGTTGCTGGTTCGAGTCCCGGCTGGGCCAGTTGGGATTTCTGTGTGGAGTTTGCGTGTTCTCCCTGGGTTCACGTGGGTTTCCTTTGGGTGCTCCGGTTTCCCCCACAGTCAAAAGACATGCACTATAGGTGAATTGGGTAGCCTAAAATTGGCCATAGTGTGTGAATGTGAGTGTACATGGATGTTTCCCAGAGATGGGTTGCAGTTGGAAGGGCATCCGCTGTGTAAAACATGTGCTGGATAAGTTGGCGGTTCATTCCGCTCTGGCGACCCTGGATTAATAAAGGGACTAAGCTAAAAAGAAAATGAATGAATAATATACATATGTATATGTTATATACAAAAATTATACAGTTGAAGTCAGAATTATTAGCCCCCCTGAATTATTAGCCCCCCTGTTTATTTTTTCCCTGTTTCTGTTTAACAGAGAGATTTTTTCAACACATTTCTAAACAAAATAGTTTTAATAACCCATTTCTAATAACTGATTTATTTTATCTTTGCCATGATGACAGCAAATAATAATGTATACTTTTATATTAATATTATTATATTATATTAATCATATAAATAGTGAATAGTACTTTATGGTGCACTATATAGGGGATAAACAATTCAGACAGTAAAAATACTGTATCATATTTACATTGACTAGATATTTTTCAAGACACTTCTATACAGCTTAAAGTGACATTTAAAGGCTTGACTAGGGTAATTAGGTTAACTAGGCAGGTTAGGGTAATTAGACAAGTTATTGTATAATGATCGTTTGTTCTGTAGACTATCAAAAAAAAATTAGCCTAAAGGGGCTAATAATATTGTCCTTAAAATGGTGTTTAAAAAATTAAAAACTGCTTTTATTCTAGTCGAAATAAAAAAATAACACGTTCTCCAGAAGAAAAAAACATTATCAGACATACTGTGAAAATGTCTATGCTCTGTTAAACATCATTTGGGAAATATTTTTAAAAGATAAAAAAAAATTCAAAGGGGGGCTAATAATTCTGACTTCAACTGTATATAAATTTAAATATCCATGTAACAAAATTGTTTTGCATAGTTTTTACTATGTATGTGTGTGTATCACATATATATAATAAATATATATAACACATATATTATGTCAAAAAAACTTACTTTGGATGCAATTAATCATGATTCATTTTTCAAATCGTTTTAAACAACTTAAAATGTCAATTATAGACAAAGACAAGTTTTTTTAGGGTCTCAATTTATTTTAAGGTACAATTCTTGCTATTAGCAAACCATTAACTATAACTTTTGCCTCAATAAACTCATAATTTGTTGCTCAATTATAGTTATTAAAGTAGTAGTTAGCTTTAGGTACTGGGTAGGGTTGAAGATGTAGAATAGGATCATGCAGAAAATACACTTTATAGATACAAATAAACAGCCTGTTAATATTGAGAATTGGTCAATAAAGTACTACTGTACTTTAGTACTAAAGTATTTTCATGTGCATTTTCGTAATTAATGTGCATCTGAGTGTTTCCACACAGTGATTATTATGAGATATCCTAAAATGTGCATAAAACTCAGTGCCAAACTGATTGCTATGATTTATCACACTCTTTTTCAGAATATAATAGGTCTGCTACTCATGTATATATAAGCACACACATATTGCACATACGTTAAGTTTGCTCGTATAGATGTATCTTGCAGGTCTCCAGGATCGAACAGCTGTGACCCCTTCAATCCCACCTCTTCACATCCTCTCAGAAACATTGTCAGATTATCCTGAAGCGAGACAAAACACACATATTAAGTATTAATGTATGTTGCAATTACGCCTCACAGTTTGTATTATTAACCTCAAAAAAATATTTGAAGAATAAGCAGTTATTGGTCATTTTACAATTTTCATTTTCTTTAAAGGGATGGTCTACTACGATATGATATTTTAAACTATAGTTGATGTGTAATGTAGCTGTGTGAACATAAACAATATCTCTGAATGTAATACGATCAAAGTTCAATGCAAAGGGAGACATTGGCTTTTACAGAGTAAGCTTAGCAAAGCCTACAGCGAACAAAGTTTGAGGACTACAAAAAGTGAGATCACAAACCCTTCAGGTTACGCGCCTTCACCGCACGCACACACCCCCGCAGCAAAGGGGCATGGCCAGAATTGCTATAATGTTATAGCAGATAAAGCTAAAATGCCGTCCAAACGTTGCTATTTCCACAGAGCTTCTTCTGTTTCTGTATTTGGGCTTCCAAAGGACATGACACAAAGAGAGAAGTGCTTACATTTTCATTTTAATTATGTTCCAGAGAATTATAAAAAAGATATAGCTAGCATTTGACAAAGGAGACCTTTAAGAATCTTTCCCATTTCAGTGCTGGTTTCAGCTAAAAACTCCTCAAAGAAGGAGCAGTTACAAACTTAATAGAAGAAGCTGTGGACTGTGAGCCACAACCTGTAAGTATATGTATTTGTTAAAATTGATCTATTACATGCATAGTTTCTAGTGTTAGCAGTATGTTGTAGCAAGGACGTAAACAAGGATGTAAACAACGGGAAATGTTGTTTGGCACCGTTAACAATTTAGCTACAAATTCATATTTATCAGTCAAACCTCTGTAAACACCCACAATCTTCACCAGCGCTGCAGTGTCTCTCTATGCGGGCACTTTCCCTGCATTCTCAATTAACAAACTTGGAAAAGATATGACAACTAGGGTTGGGTATCGAAACCCGGTGAACCGGTTTGCACCGGACCGAATCAGCATATGAATTTCCGTGCTTAATTCCGCTGCCACTGGTGCTGCGACAAGAACGTAAAGCAGGTCGCACACCAGAAGCGCCGCTTGGTGACGCGCAGTGCCATGCACTTAGAATTCTAAACATAGGCTTCTATCAGGGTACACACACCGGCGCCGCAGGTCGGCGGCTGTCCACGGTGGCCGACGGATGTCAGCTATGTCAGGCGTTTGTTCTTGTTGATTATAATAGGCAAAGCGCACAGTACGGCGCATGCAGTGAGCGACTCCCTTCATCAACATGCATGATCGCATTCATCTAATTTGCTTAAACTAAGCATTCCAAAGTATGGCTATATTTTACAAGCAAGGATTCTGACACATCATCGGAACACATCAAACTTATGAAATGTGAGGGCTCATGGAATTGTGCTTGTGACATCATCTGGCACTTTCAGTGAGTACGTTTACATGGACGCCAATACATTTTATTATGATTAAGACAATACTCTGATCAAGAGTCTACCACGTAAACAGTGATTTTTGATTATCTTAAAGGACCACAGACACAAGCTGCGGAGGATACATTTATAGGCTGGTGACGAAATGACGTTGATGGATCTATGTGCTATAACATGTAACTGGGAATCATGAATGTAACATTCAAAAAGCAACTCATGTAAACACCTAAATCATATTATTGTCTTATTCAGATTAAGGCAAATCATTAGATCACTGATGTCCATGTAAAAGTAGTCACAAGCCCCAAAAAAGGTGTTCCCTGATTTTGATGACAGCCTTTCCACAGGTTAGTAGTAAGCTAATGTAATGTTAATAGCATAATGCAAAGCTTCCATTCATGCTTACAAACAAATGATCAAAAGAAATATATTAATGCAATTCAAATATATAAAATATGAATTGATGTTTACTTTTAACTTATTTTATATATATATATATATATATATATATATATATATATATATATATATATATATATATATATATATATATATATATATATATATATATATATATATATATATATTGTTCAATTATAATGATTAAAATGTTTTTTTTTTGTCAAATAATTTTGTGGCTAAAAAGCATCGGTTCAGGCACCGTTTTGGCACCGGTACCGTTTTAAAAGTATCGGTTTAGCACCGCTATCGAAATAACCCCAAACGATACCCAACCCTAATGACAACATTTAATATTATTTACACATGCTTATAACCCAAATATATATGAAAGAGATTTTAGAGAGCAGGCATGAAGTTCAGCTGTGTCCTCTTCATTTTATGTCTAATTCAGGCTCACACTAACACGGACTGGCATTATGCTGAGGCACAGCGCGTGCTAGTGACTGGACTAGACGCTTCCTGGTGATGTGGAGCCGATCCGCAAATCACAGCACATTATGTTAGCTGACCAGTCAGAGCCTCTTAAGGGCGGCTTTCGGAGGAACTAGGGAATTTGAATATCGTTTTCACGTTAGCTGAGTAGCTGTATATGATCAGAGTAAGATATATGAAAAAATAAAGTGATTTTTCACAATTGAAGCATAAACACACATTGCTTTGCATCTTATAAACACAACCAAGCCTTAAAAATACAACCTGGACCACCCCTTTAATTTAATTTGGTACAATAATGTACCATTGGTAACACTACAGTTTGTGTAGCTTGTTAAAGTAAAGCTTTTATTTTTGAGCTTTAACTTACTTAGTTCACTGATTATTTGTACTTATCTTGACAGACGGACAGACAAACTGGGACAGTACTGGATTTGTTTGGAGAGAGCACAGTGCGAAGACTGGCCTGACACAAAAAGGCACAGAACAGCACAAACACACAACTAAACGGACAAACACACACTAACTGAACTCACCAGTCCTGCAATGGGTGTCGGAAGTCTGTTTATCTTTTTCACAAGACCTGGCTTGATTGAACTCAGCAGCCTAATGAAATCACATGATATGAGAGAGAAATTAATGTTCCTTACAATCAGCTTAGTATATCAGAATAATTTCTGAAGAAGAATTACATTTGTTAACATATTAAAATAGAAAGCAGTTCTTTTTTTTATCAGTGTAATAATGTTTCACCTCATTTAAAAATATTATTGACACCCAACTTTTAAACAACAGTAAATTTCATGAAATCATATCATGATCACATCATCAAAATGTATGGTTTTATTCATATAATCAATGTATTATTTTTCCTTCATAACATACAGTCAAACCCAAAATTAATACAGTCAAGCCCAAAATAATTTCAGGCTTGACTGTAAATAAACTTGCTAATATTTTTTTTTTAAATGTGACAAATTAACAGGCTTACTTATTTACTTATTTTTTTAAGCAAAGTCAACTAAACTCTTTTTACAGTATATCAATATGATCCATTATGTTGATAATGACTTTAAAAGGGTTATTCAGAAGGAACCACATTTATCTTAAGCACGACATTATATAATGATCCCAACATCAAAAGTCATTGTTTTATTCATATGTCAATGTTTATTTTTCTTTATAACTTGTGGAGCTGTGCATCGATGGATTTACTCTTCAGTGTTTAGACTTTCAGCAGTGAAAATTAAACCACATTGAACTGAACTAAACTGAACTTTAACTCTGAAAACTAGACGGACAGAGTTTCAATTTACTAGAACTTCTATGTTAAGCTGCGTTGACACAATCTACATTGTAAAAGCACTATAGAAATAACGATGAATTGAATTTATAACATAAATAAACTTGCTATATAATATATTTTTATTTAATTATAAAATAGCTGTAAATACAATCACTCATGTGTATTTCTCCTTTTCACTTCCATACTGATGAATGCAAATTTTCATACTGGCTTCTTATTGTTACACTGCATATAATTAGCATGTCATCAAAACACGTTTTTAAGCACTTTGTCAGAAATCTCAAATTCTACAAAAAAGAAAGAAAATAGAATTTACATCCACATCAACATTAAATTACAGCAAAACTCACTCGCAAAGCAGAATGCCATTCTCTAGCCCACTTCTGAAGTCCTTATCCCCGAAACTTCTTCCTGTCACTGCCTGTGATGCAGAAAACAAGACAATACAATCAATGTTTTGATGAAAAGAATGAAGAGGTAACTGAATGCTAATGTAACCTGTATACTGTATAATGCAATCAAAGGAATATAGTGACCTTAAATATAATATTTCAAAAACAATGCCACAGAAGAACCCTTTTTGGGATCTTCCAAGAGCCTTTCAGTAAACCAATAATAATCTATTTTATATATTTTATTTATAAATTTGTGGAATGTTAAGGTTTATTGGATGTTAAAGTTTCTTCATGGAAGCATTGAGTCTTGACAAGCTTTAAAGGTGCAGTAGGTGACTGTCTTCAGAAACATTTTTTATTGTGCTGGTTGAAAGTCTCTTCACATTCCAATAGTAATGATTAAAGTAAATCATCTAAATGTATTTATATGTTTTCGTTCATATTCTGGGTAAGGCATAAGACTAAAAAATCTTCATCCAACTAAGATTTGTCAGGCCGATATTCCTATAATTCTGATAAGTAGCCCAAACTGTCTGTCAACAAATGAAGAGTTCAGATGCAAAAGCCGCTAAACGCCACTTCCGCCAAAAATGAGATAATGACATTGACATTGAATGCTTTAGGCAGGTAGTACACCATCAACAAATAGATTTGCTTCTAATCATCCAAATTGCAGCATCAGTGCATTCAGAACTAACAGTTTGTTGGCAAAAGCCGCTAAACGCCACTTGCCTTTGACAGCAAAAGCCGCTATAAGCCGAGAACCAATCAGAAGGCGAGAATCGAATCATATGTTTTCAATGTAGCAGCGCTAGGAAACTGTTTTATTCCACTTTCGATTTTAAAAGACGGAGTTTGATGAACTGGATGAGACTGTCCGACTGAGAGTGAATGGAAAATGAAAACGGCCCTTACCTCAAAACTGCATTATGAGAAAAAGAAAACACAATGTACAGTCGGAAGTTTAACGTGCATTCAAAACGATTTTTTGCACAGCGACGCTACTTTGAATGAGTCCGATTTACTATATATCAAATGGCAACTGCGTTTCACGAAAGACAGAGTTAAGACGCCGTTCTTTTATCCCGCGTGGATGCTATGAGGATAAACAATAGACCAAGACCTTAAGTATGGTGAGAATGAATGAATGACAGCTTCTAAAATGGTCTGAGAGTCATCCCCTTTTTGCCCAGTAGGTCTACCTTGTGTTTTATTTGCCATGTGGGGCCCACCTGGGATAGCCCATGTGGGGCCCACCTGGGTTTGCCCATGTGGGGCCCACCTGGGATTGCCCATGTGGGACCCACCTGAGATTGCGCTTGTGGGGCCCACCTGGGATTGCCCACACCTGATGTCCTTTTTACTTTTATTTACTAGCTAATAACCTTTTCTTACATGTAAAATTAAAGTTCTGAACCTAATTAGGAGCCTGATAGAAAATGCTCATTTACAAAAAAAGAGGTCTGATGGATTTAGAGGGTTTTGCATCTGAACTCTTCAAATGTAGATTTGTACATCTCGCACCCCTGTTCACGTAGATCTGCAAATTTGCACATACATACGTGACACGTTTATGACATGTGCACAGTACACGACAAATGCTGAATCAAAACTTTTTAATATCCTGAATAAATATTGGAGTTACTTTTGCACGCTGGAGGAAGGATGACACCATGGCTGAAGTATTTCTTTTAGACTGGTAATGTTATGTTTAAAACTCTTTTAGTCAGGCAAAGCTGATGTAGATTTTGTTGTTATGAATGGGTTATATGCACAGAAGTGTTCTTCAGCCACTGAAATCTCCCAGCGAAAGATTGTTGTGACTATTTTCATTTTCATAAGGGACCTTTTACAGCAGCGATAATGTACATTTTTATTTAGTTTAACAACAAAACATATAAGAAAATCCTTCTAGCCTGCTTTACTGAGGTGAAGTTGGTTTCATATTCACATCACATTTAATTTGAGCAATAACAACCTGTGACGCACTTGTTTACCATGCTACTCTGAATATTCGGTTTGAAATGGCATGTAAGTATGGCTTATTAATAAGTGTAATTTCTGCACCCCACCGCCCAACTATACAGTAGTCCCTTTAGGACAAAGCGCGTGAGAGAGTGAGACCAAAGTTCCTTGCATGCAGGAAATATTGCACATTATGTCAAATATTGTTTGCTACACAACTGAAAACATGCTAGATATAATACAGTTTTTCGTTCAGAATTGTAGTATTATAAAAGTACTATAAAGGTTTATAACTGGCGAATGACATTATCTAGTGCAGAGGTGCCCAATCTTTTTCCTATAAAGGGCAAAAAAGCATCTTGATAGAGGGCTGCGGGCCGAATATATACTAAGCCATATATAATAAATTTTGACATGGATAATTTCCTAATTTGTTCGGTAATATTTAACTATAACTAGAAAAATGTTACTTTAAATCATATTAACTAATGCAGTATCATTTTTAAGATTTTATACTGAACTTATATAAACAATCCCATTTATAACACAATAAAGTTTGCGTGGGTTTCCTCCGGGTGCTCCGATTCCCCCACAGTCCAAAGAAATGCGGTACAGGTAAATTGGGTCGGCTAAATTGTCCGTAGTGTATGAGTGTGATTATGTATGTGTATATACAATGGAACTAAAAAAGAGGTATGGATGTTTCCTAGAGATGGGTTGCAGCTGGAAGGGCATCCACTGCGCAAAACATGTCCTGGATAAGTTGGCGGTTCATTCCGCTGTGGCGACCCTGGATTAATAAAAAGGGACCAAGCCGAAAAGAAAATGAATGAATGAATGAATGCATGTTGAATACACTAGTCGAGCTGTTCCTGCCTTTACCTTGATTGGCTTGCAGATGTCTTGTGCATTGTCCTCTATCTGTCAAGTGACAGTATTTACATTTTAGAAGTCTGTTTCATTTACAACATTTAATTGAATCCTTTAATTTCAGTTCGTTTTTTTTTTTGTAGCTCAGCAATAAAACAAAATAAAAGGTTACGTTAAGTATAATCTCTGTCAAAGGCAGTCGCCCCAACCACCTTTCCATCATTCTCCCTCTCTTTTCAGATGGGATGGTGGGCCAAATCAAAGGTTACCATAGGCCAACTTTGGTCCGCGGGCCCTACTTTGGGCATCTCTGATCTAGTAAAGTGTCTACTGTCATTTTTAAGGTGTGCGTTCATGATATCAGGAGGCGTGGCTTTGGATGGCAGGAAAGGCACTGTGTTTTCAAAGATATTATGCAATTTAAGCATTTTAACAGATCACCTACTGCACCTTTAATATATACACTTAGTAGGTTTAAAATATCTTGTGCTTAAATGTTAATCCAAAAAATGCTTTCTATTTTTTTAAAGAAAACCTAATGATACTTTAAAGCTCACAAAACCCAGCAGGAACAGGACGTCAACATGACGTCAGATTGAAGTTGTAACCCAACATTGTGGGGACGTTGCATTTTCTTTGGAAATGAAAATCGGGTTGGCATCAGAAACCAACATCAGGCTGACGTCAATGTCGAACGTCCAACCTAAAATCAACCAAATATCAAAGCCTAATGATGTTACAGCTTAACATTGTGTGGACGTTACCACTATAATGTCTATCAGACATTAGATTTTGGTTGCCGTACCTGACGAATAAATGTCAGTATTTGACATCAATATGACACTGGTTTAAGATGTTGGCTCAACGTTGGTCACTTTCCAACACAACCTAAAACCAACCAAATATCAACGTCGTTATTGGATGTCAAAATAATGTTGTCCTTAGACACTGGCTCGACATCAAATTTTGGTCACCCGACCTCACAACCTAAACATAACCTAATATTAAAGTCTTATGATGTTGTGTGCCTGCTGGGACACTTTATATAATATGATATTGTATGTATTTTAAAATAAGTGTGAGCGTTTTCATATCCACATCTATTTCTAAGCTTAAACTAATTTTAACAATTTACACATCATGGCCAGAGAAGCACATATGTTGGTTATGTGTGTGTGTTTAAGTACTGGTCAGTGTGTAAATATGTACAGCATGTGTTTATCTGTATGTATGTATAAGTGATTATGTATGTGTACATACAATGGAACTAAAGTTGTATTGCATAACCTCTAATCTTTACTTAATACACTGTGCATTACAGAGAGAGAAAATACTCATTTGCTCATTTCTATTGCCAAAAGGCCAAGTGCTTGACCAAGCAGCTGAGATTAGAAAAGATTATTATGCAAAACACCTTTGAATAAAGAAAAAACCTACAAACATGCTGTAACATCCCCGGCTCGTCCTCACTCACCCAATCCAGTATCACCATCTCACACCAGCCCCATCCAATCACGAGAACCTTCCCCTGAGTATTAACCATCTGCACCTGTTCACCATTAGCCCGGACACTATATAAACTCACCTCCTCCGTTCACTCATCGTCCGGTATTGAAGTCGTATGGTTGTCTTCACCCAAGCTCCCTCGTCTTCTCTTCTTCCATGGATGTTCCTCCTGAGTCTTCGTAATCATCGCACTGATAAAGGGAAGTGTCTTTATTGTCTTATCACATCTGAAGATCTATATTCACCTGCCAGCACTTTGTGCACTCTGCCACCAACGGAGGTGTGAGGATTGTTAACCTAGTCTTGACTATCGCCAGGTTTACTAGGCGAAGACGTATGAGGTGTTCCTCGGATGATCTTCCATTGCCCAGCACTGTGTGATAACCTTTTATGATTTACGTTGAATAAACTAAATGAAAAGATAACCATCTCTGACTTCTTTGTATACCAGCGTGACAGAATACCGGACCTGAAAACAACAACATGGAAGCTAACGCCACGCTACCCGGAAGTGAGTTACCTTCCGCATCTCTGAGCGCTAGCTCCAACCTGGTGGTGACACCGAGTACTCCACTCGCTCGACCAGCGAGTTACTCTGGGGATCCGAGCACCTGCAATGGGTTTCTACTACAATGTTCTTTATATATTGAAGCCAACCTAGTGCAATTCCCTAACGAACTTTCCAAAGTTGCATTTGTGATTTCTCTCCTCTCAGGTCGAGCCTTACAATGGGCAGATGCGCTGTGGAGTACTCGTAGCCCAGTGATAACCACCATCCAATCCTTTGTCACTCACTTTAAGGAGGTATTTTCAGTTCCACTTACCCCTTTATCAGTGCACGACGAACTCATGAATCTGTCCCAAGGGAGGATGTCAATCCACGAGTATACGCTGCAGTTTCGGACACTTGCCGCCAGCAGCGGGTGGAACCCTGTGGCGCTTCTGGCTGCTTACCGTAAAGGGTTGAAGCCCTCCCTCCGTAAACAGATGGTCATTTATGACGACAATGCGAACCTTGAATCCTTCATCAAAAAGGCTATTAGCGTGTGTCAACATTTATCTGCTTGTTCTTCTCTCTTTGATGCTTCTCCATCACCGCTCAAACCTCCTACGATAATGCAGGACCCTGAAGAACCAATGGTTACTGACTCTTACCGGCTCGATGCCACAGAACGCCAACGGCGTATTCGACATCAGCTCTGCCTCTACTGTGGAGAATCCTCTCATCGTATAGCCACCTGTCCCATCCGTCCACCTCGACTCGTGGTGAGTAAAGTCATCCTCACACCCACAGTATCCACCATACCTCATATTGTTGCAGAGTTGGTAATACACGATCAAACTTTTCCCGTACATGTTTTGCTGGACTCCGGAGCCGCTGGGAACTTCATATCCTCCACCTTTATCTCCCGCCATAATATTCCTTCAGTGAGGAATGAAGTCCAGTACCGCATCACCACCATCCAGAGTTCACCGCTAGGAGAAGGAAAGATCAATCGCCGTACCAAGCCTATCACCCTTCGTCTGGATCTGAATCATCAAGAGAAACTTACCCTTCTTATTCTTCCTCGTGCCAATGTGGACGTCATTCTGGGTCGACCGTGGCTTATTCAGCACCAACCCCGTATTAATTGGGAAACTGGAGATATCCTCGAGTGGGGATCCAAGTGTAAAAGTAATGGTCATATTACCCCCTCTACTGGTCACTCCACTTCATTACCCCTGCAGAATACAAGCATACAAGCCACTTCTCCTTCCAGCCATCCCATTCCCTCAGCCTATCATGAATACTTGGACGTCTTCAGCAAAGAACGAGCCACCCAATTACCCCCTCATCGGTCCTGGGATTGCTGTATTGATCTGTTGCCCGAAGCCAAGTTGCCACACGGAAGGATTTATCCTTTATCCCGTCCTGAACAGGAAGCTATGCATGACTACATCAGTGAAGCTCTCCAGCATGGGTTCATCCGACCATCTACATCTCCTGCCGCCTCCAGCTTCTTTTTTGTTGCAAAGAAGGATGGAGGACTCAGACCATGCATCGACTACCGTGTACTGAATGCTGCAACCGTCAAGTTCGCCTACCCTCTACCTCTAGTTCCAGCTGCCTTAGAGGAATTGAGAGAAGCTAAGGTATTCAGCAAACTAGACCTCCGGAGTGCATACAATCTCATCCGCATCCGCCAGGGGGACGAGTGGAAAACGGCCTTTGTTACACCTTCCGGCCACTACGAGTACCTCGTTATGCCCTACGGACTGGCAAATAGTCCATCAATTTTCCAAAGTTTCATGAATGAGATCTTCAGAGACTTCCTTCATCATTTCGCTATTGTTTACATTGATGACATCCTCATCTACTCCCGTACTCTTGAAGAGCATCAAGATCATGTGACCCAAGTACTCCGACGTCTACGACAAAACCATCTATTCCTCAAACTCGAAAAGTGTGAATTCCATCAAACCACAATATCCTTCCTCGGGTATGTCATCACCCCACAAGGAGTGAGTATGGAACAATGCAAAGTAGATGCTGTATCCAAATGGGAATACCCGAAAACCATCAAAGAACTCCAGCGTTTTCTGGGATTCGCCAACTTCTATCGGCGGTTTATCAAGAATTACAGCATCCTATCAGCTCCACTCACTTCCTTGCTCCAAGGAGGAAAGCGAGTACTCACCTGGACCCCTGAAACGTATCAAGCCTTCGATTACCTTAAATCAAAGTTTACCACAGCACCCATCTTGCGTCATCCTGATCCCAACCTCCCTTTCATCGTTGAGGTGGACGCCGCAGATACTGGAATAGGCGCTATCCTCTCCCAATGGTCTGGTGAACCCAAAACCCTACATCCTTGTGCGTACTATTCTAGGAAATTGACTGCTGCGGAGCAAAACTATGGAATCGGTGACCGCGAGCTATTAGCCATCAAACTGGCACTGGAAGAGTGGCGTCACTGGCTTGAAGGAGCCCAACATCCCTTCACAGTCATCACTGACCACAAGAACCTCCAATACATACGTGATGCCAAACGTCTGAATGCGCGTCAAGCTCGTTGGTCACTTTTCTTCGCCCGATTCAACTTTCACATCACTTACCAACCAGGGCACAAGAACGTCAAAGCTGATGCCCTATCCAGACTTTACTCACCTGAGCCTCGTAATGATTCCCTCGAATCCATTCTTCCTCCTTCCATCTCTGTGGCCCCGATACTATGGCAACTAGATGAAGAGATCCGACAAGCCACCTTAGAAGAACCAGCTCCCCCTGGTCTCCCTCCAGGCTTGTGTTACGTACCCACGAGATTTCGCATACCACTCCTTAATAGCACACACACCTCCCTCGGCTCAGGACACCCAGGTAGCAGGCGAACCCTCTCGCTCATCAGAGAAAGGTATTGGTGGCCTAAAATGGCCCACGATGTCACCCAATACGTTAAGGGTTGCTCGGTCTGTGCCATCACTACCACTCCACGCCATCTACCTGAAGGAAAGCTGCTGCCGTTGCCCACTCCCCGCCGACCCTGGACGCACCTTGGTGTCGATTTTGCCACCGATCTACCCCCCTCTCAAGGTTACACCACTATCTTAGTGGTTGTAGATCGGTTTTCCAAATCCTGCAAACTAATACCTCTCAAAGGTCTTCCTACAGCCCTGGAAACTGCTGAGGCCCTGTTCCATCACGTCTTCAGAAACTATGGTCTTCCCGAAGACATTGTGTCGGACAGAGGTCCACAATTTATCTCCAGGGTCTGGCGGGCGTTTTTCCACCTTCTGGGTACTACCATCAGTCTGTCTTCTGGCTATCATCCGCAAACCAATGGGCAGACCGAGCGTAAAATCCAAGAGATTTCCCGATTCTTACGCTCCTATTGCCATAACCATCAAAATACCTGGAGCCAGTATCTTCCGTGGGCTGAGTATGCACAAAATTCTCTTCGTCAATCCTCTACTGGACTAACCCCTTTTCAATGTGTCCTAGGCTACCAACCATCCTTGTTTCCCTGGAATGGGGAGACATCAGAAGTGCCCGCGGTTGATCACTGGTTCCAGGAAAGCGAGAGGGTCTGGGACTCAGCTCACGTCCATCTTCAGCGGGCAGTCCGGAGGTATACTGAGCAAGCCAACCGTCACCGGCTACCTACTCCCATCTACCAACCAGGAGATAAAGTATGGCTCTCTACCCGAGACATTCGCCTCCGGCTGCCCTGCAGAAAGCTGAGTCCCCGCTACCTGGGACCATTCACCATTCACTCCCAGATCAATCCTGTCACCTACCGTATCAACCTTCCACCACAGTACCGTATTGCTTCATCCTTTCACGTCTCCCTCCTTAAACCCTACACTAACCCTGTGTCTCCTCCCTCTACAGAACCTGAACCACCCCCCCCTCCCGACCAAACAGAAGTCATCAGTGATCACATCTACCAGGTCAAGGAAATCCTCAACTCCCGGCGGCGGGACGGTCAGCTCCAGTACCTCATAGACTGGGAGGGCTTTGGCCCTGAGGAGAGATCCTGGATCCCTCGTGATGACATCTTAGATCCATCCCTCCTCGAAGAATTCCATCAGAGACATCCCGATCGTCCAGCTCCACGAGGACGTGGCCGTCCCCGCCGTCGATCTAGGGTGCCAGGAGTCACCCGTGGAGGGGGGGGTACTGTAACATCCCCGGCTCGTCCTCACTCACCCAATCCAGTATCACCATCTCACACCAGCCCCATCCAATCACGAGAACCTTCCCCTGAGTATTAACCATCTGCACCTGTTCACCATTAGCCCGGACACTATATAAACTCACCTCCTCCGTTCACTCATCGTCCGGTATTGAAGTCGTATGGTTGTCTTCACCCAAGCTCCCTCGTCTTCTCTTCTTCCATGGATGTTCCTCCTGAGTCTTCGTAATCATCGCACTGATAAAGGGAAGTGTCTTTATTGTCTTATCACATCTGAAGATCTATATTCACCTGCCAGCACTTTGTGCACTCTGCCACCAACGGAGGTGTGAGGATTGTTAACCTAGTCTTGACTATCGCCAGGTTTACTAGGCGAAGACGTATGAGGTGTTCCTCGGATGATCTTCCATTGCCCAGCACTGTGTGATAACCTTTTATGATTTACGTTGAATAAACTAAATGAAAAGATAACCATCTCTGACTTCTTTGTATACCAGCGTGACACATGCACGCAAGACTGAAAACACATCTGTTTAGCTGTGCCTTTACTGAATGAGCACTGTGCTACGTCCGGCAGATCGTACCATTATGTTTTTTTCTTTTTCTTCATTCTTTTACAACCTGTTTTAACATATTTTTATCTGTTGTTATCTGTTTTTTTATTATCTGTTTTTATTTTTTCTTACACTTGTCTTTTTTATTCCTGTTTACGTAAAGCACTTTGAATTGCCACTGTGTATGAAATGTGCTACATAAATAAACTTGCCTTCCCTTGCCTTGCAATTACCCATAAACCTGTTACCCCCTAAACCTAGACTCCTCTCAGAGCAGGAAACAGCTGACCTGTACATCAGTGTGAGGTCACTCATTGTCTATTGTCCTTCAAGGAAGCCACAGTGTCACAAACATGGCCTAAAATGAACAAAATCAAAGAATATAAAGTATAGCACTTGCTTGCCACTTGCATGATACTGGGAAAATATGCTATATTGTTATTGAGTTTTGTGATCACTATATAACCAACTTGCAAACTGCTATTTTATCACCAATTTAAAAAAATGTAATTTATTTATGTAATGATCATACTTAAATAAATAAGTAATATATATTTTTTCTAAGCTAATTAAATTGAAAAAACACTATGTCAAGGTGCAAACATTTAGACTTTAACACCACAAATGACTAAAAATTCTGATTTGTATAGGTTGTTGTCATTTTCCTTTTTTTTTGTCTCCAAGCATTAGTATTTATTTTAAAATACTAAGTTCAGCTACTGAGGCGGGGATAGAGACAGTAAAGGCCCCATCTAGTTGTTTAGATTTGGATAAACAACCTATGCATGCAGCACACAAATGCTTGGCACATAAAATGAATTCAATTAATTGCACTTTCCTTATTGTGATATAGATATTGCGATAACGATAATTTTTATTGTGCAGCACTACTTGCCAGTAACTTTTTAAATGGCTTCTAGCAATGCCTAAGAATCCGATATGTTTTTGTGCAATTATCAAATCTTAAAGGGTGTACGGTAATTGTGAGCAGCTCTTGATGACATTGTTTTCAGCTACTCAGAGCATTCACAGTAAATGCATGTTCACATAAACTTTTGAATCACTTGAATTTGAATCACTTATAAAAAGCATTTGAATGTGCAACATGCTCCATATCTAAGTTGAGAATGATTTATCAATCCTATCTATCAAACTTTTAAGCAAAAGTGAGACACTTAAAAATAAAGGTTTCCCTGTTTTCATCAAACTAAAGCACAAGAAAAAACAAATTGTTTAAGGGACAGTTTACCCCCCAGTTTACCAACCAATAATAATAATAATAATAATAATAATAGTCTACCAAATCTGTTTGAGTTTCTTTCTTCATAAAAGAAGATATTTTAAAGAATGTTGGAAACCAGTAGCCATGTATGTTTTTTTCCCTACTATGGATGTACTGGTTTCTAAAATTCTTCAAACTATCTTTGAAACAGAAAAACAAAACTGATTTGGAACCACTTGAATGTTAGTAAATTTTTATTTCCAGGTAACTTAAATAAATTACTGTTAAAATAAACAAGCAAAATTAAGCATTTGAATTTCTGGTAAACATATGCATCAATCCTCACATCTCCTTTATCATTAATTTATTTCTCTCTCCTATTTGAAGTTAGTTACTTAACTTAAAACAAGTAAATGAACTTGTTGCCTTAAAAGCAACAGGTTGACTTAACTTAACAGGTATACTTTCATTCATTCATTTCCTTCGGCTTAGTCCCTTACTTATCAGGGGTCAACACAGCGGAATGAACTGCCAACTATTTCGGCATATGGTTTGCGCAACGGATGCCCTCCAGCTGCCACCCATTACTGGGAAAGACCCATACACTCATTCACACACACTCACACCTATGGCCAATTTGGTTCATCCAATTCACCTATAGCGCATGCCTTTGGACTGTGGGGGAAACCGGAGCACCCAGATGAAACATGCGGAAGAACATGCAAACTCCAAAAAAAAATGCCAACTGGCATGTTTGTTGAGGCGACAGTGCTAACCACTGGGTCACCGTGCTGCCAAGTTTACTCTCTTTTTTAAGTGTCAACTTATTACCAGCAAATCAAAATGATCCATTATGATAATATTGACTTTAAAAGGGTCAATTCACAAGGAACGACATTTGTTGTAATCTTTATCATCTCATATAAAACGATGCATGACACTTATGGGTAATCAGACATTTAGCCTATGCTGAAGCAATAAGAAACCCAGATAGAGCAATTATTCCTGAATACCAGCAGTGCTGTTCCTGGCTGTGTGTCGCACATGTTGCTCTGCACACACTGCTGAAGAATGCAGACCCTGGGAACAGTTTACAATCATTTCAGTCTGCGCTTTAGAGTTTATGCTGCACATTTTAGCCCAGATTGTTTTGCATTGCAAAGAGGCTGTTACATAAGGATTGGAGAGAGTTAAAATTGATATTTCACATAACAAAGCCATATGTGATTTTGCTTATTTCATAGATATGTTCATTAATAAAATGCAAAGTTTCATTGTAGGCGTGAAATGTCTTCTGACATGTGTTCTCCAAATTGTCTATGGGTGTATTTTTGCAGCTGTTGCTAACGGTGCTAAGGGCTAGTGTTGCCAACACTGAAATACAGTATGGGTTATTGTAATAGCCAAGACACATGCTGTGTCCAAAATCACTTATTCGGTCACTTCCTATGTAGTGAATACATTATAGATGACTGTACATGGAAAGTCAGACTGAGCAACTGAATTACAATACTAAAAGGCTCTAAAGCTGCCACATGTACTCAGCATGGGTAAAATCTTTGCATGGCAGGACCAGCTGCCATAAAAACTTGCCACTCACTCTACCCGTCACCACTTGAGGCAGCTGCTAGTCTACCCATCACTGTGTCACAGTCACCAGCTAGAGTGCCCACCATACACACTAGAGGGCACTCTTCTTAACTAGTTCACATCTGTCACTTAACCGGACTTTATGTCCCAAAATCCCTTGCACCGCACACCTAATTCTCATTTAAGTCACTTGATTTGATTACACAGATACCTGCAGCCAATTTACACCCTCATGAAAGCACCACTGTCACACACATTCACTGCTGAGTATTTTTTTTTTCTGTTCTTTGTTTTGCCTTATTTGTTTTTTAACCCTGAACTATTTTTGTGTTTGATGAGCGTTTGCAGCCTGGCTAGACCTATGTTCTACCTTTATGGTGTGGAGAAGGCCCGTAGAAACATACCACAGAGACTGTTGCATGCCCAGAGTGAAGCATGGGGTTGGATTAGTGATAGTTTAGGCTGCAATTTCATGGCGCTCCCTAGGCCCAGTACATGTGCTAGATGGGCGCGTCACTGCCAAGGACTACCGAACCATTCTGAAGGATCATGTGCAGCCAATGGTCCAAACATTGTATCCTGAAGGTGGTGCCATGTATCAGGATGATAATGCAGCAATACACACAGCAAGACTGGTGACAGAGTGGTTTGATGAACATGAAAGTGAAGTTGAACATCCCCCATTACACGCGCAGTCACCAGAGCTAAATATTATTGAGCCACTTTGGGGTGTTCTAGAGAAGCAAATCAGGAAATGTTTTCCACCACCAGCATGACCTGACCACTATTCTGCAAGAAGAATGGCTCAAAATCCATCTGGCCACTGTGCAGGACTTGTATCTGTTATTTCCAAGATGAACTGATGCTGTATTGGCTGCAAAAGGAGGTCCTACACCATACTAATGAATTACTGTGGTCTAATACCAGGTGCTTAAGTTTCATTATCCAACCTCTGTAAGTTTAGTTAATATAATTATGCATTCAAAAATGTAACACTGTTGATGATAACAGGGCTGACAGTTTGTTCTTATACTTGTCATAAAAGTAGGGGATTAAAAAGAGAACTAATGACAGATTTTTATACAAATATACACTGTTTAATCATTAGTGTTTTGTTGTTTAAAAATCACAAATTGTGGTTGTATCTTTTAGCTTTTTAATAGTTTTATTTATTTATTTTCTTACTTTGTAACTTTATATAACGCTTGGCCTTCTAGCTGTTGAAAAAAGTCTTCCATTAATCAATATGTGGCAGATCTTTCCCTTAGAAAAACCGACTTATAACTTACGTCAGAGATCTGATGATTTCTGGCAAATCTGGAATCCTCTTTGGGAATTTTGGAAAATGTATGCTGAAAGACTCTATTTATTGTTAATTTCACCCTTCACAAAGGCCTTGAATTACTAGCTGATGGATGATTGTATAATAGATGGCTTTATTATTGTATATATGATGACATGAGACACCTATACCACTGTTTAGTCATTGCAATTCTTTAAATAAATAAAAAAAAACTTGTGGAAAAACATCAAAAACAGCTCTAAACATGTTTGGATGAAAATGAAACCAAAATACAGGCTCAAGAGATCATCTAACAGATGGAAAGCATGACAAGTTAACAATTTATTTTAAACTGCTGAAGAAGTAAATCCTGTAAAGCCTTGTTGCTATTATTATGTTGATTCACGTTTTATGACAGATCAACTTTACTTTTTGTTTATTCACTCCACTCACTTTAGAGATATTCACAGCAGGTGATTTGTCATTTTGTGTATTAAAGCTCAATATTCCTTGCTAGTTAATATAAGGAGGCAAGCACATATAAATTATGTTCTGTTCTGTTTGTGTGTCCTTATTTAAATTTTGGACCAAAACTGTACTAATTGCACCTTTAGGTAGACATAGACAACGCCATAATAATGCAAATAGGTCTATAGGACAAATATTTTCCATTATTAATGCCATTTTGATTCTGTAATTTGATGCTAAAAAGTAATATAAACTAAATTAAACTTTGACACTGGTGATGTAGAATGTAAATGTACAATAAAATAGAGCTCATACATAGACTCCACCTTTAAAACAAAGCTCATTTAGGCAACTTGTTTGAAACCATCAGTAGTTCTCGAGAAAAAGTTCACCTGTCACCTGTTTTCTTTGGCTGTCAGTAAGTTTTAGCATGGAAAATGCTAACAGATGGGAAAACAATGTTTACGTTATAAATAATATATCGTCAATTAAAAATGAATGTCTCAAAGTGACATACACTTTAAAAGGTAATACGAATTGTACAGAAAAAAACTCATACTGTGAAGGCCTTATAGTCCTGCAAATGAGAGAGTGATAGCAATAGAGAAAGAGGACTGATTGATGGGAACATTTTAGGAAGAACCAAAAAAGCTCCTGGTGGCAGACAGGCAGTTCCGTTACCTTGACGCTTAAAAACACACACACACACACACACACACACACACACACACACACACACACACACACACACACACACACACACACACACACACACACACACACACACACACACACACACACACACACACACACACACACACACACACACACACACACACACACACACACACCTGCTGGTGACAGTCCAGTCAACAGACCCACAGGAGCAGCTCTCCTACAGGGCAGTTGTGTAAGAGGCTACATTTCACCATAATGGCTGAGATGCCATAGCAGAGCCAGGAAAACAGTGAGTTGCTCAAGCGTGGTCCCATTAGCTGACTCAAAGCAATCTACGTTTGCTAGGAAGATATCTCACTTACCAGCAGTTTTTGCTGAAGTCGTGCTCGCTTTTGTTTAGTCACACACATACTGCAATGTCTTGTTCCAGTAAATGTAAAGTTCACTGATATAAAACCTTGAGTACCAAACTAACATATGTTGTGCTAAAGTGAATTATGACATAATTCATAAACAAGTGGTCTCCTGTGAATTTATGCATATACTGTAGTGTTTTTCACTTTGCAAGCAGCCACTGCAAAACTGATTTTTATTTTTTAGAGAGAGAGAAAAGCTGTTTCTAATCAATTTCCTAAACTATTAACAGTCATTTACAGTAATTGAAACTAAATGTTGAGGTAAAGTGAAATACACTCCCTGGCCACTTTATTAGGTACACCTTCAGTGGCGGCTGGTGTTAAAAAATGTGGGGAGGGCGCAAACACCAGAAAAAAAAATCTAACTGTTGGTAAAGTAAGAGTGTAAAAGCCATTTTTCAGGTGATGTATCAAAAAACTAAAATATGACTAAAGCATACAATAAATGCATCACAAATCAGTTCATTTTAGTTCAATTTGGGTTTATTATCAGTAATGAAGTAATCAAGATAATCAGTAAACACACACACACACACACACACACACACACACACACACACACACACACACACACACACACACACACAAACAAACAAATGTTGCCTAATCACTGGCCAGTAGCACTACTTGAAAATAAATTTTGCTCTCCTTTTTTTCTGGCTTGAAAATTTCTCAATAACCTTTTGGTTAAAGTCAGTCATCTCAGTCACCAATCTCTTCTCTATTGACAGCATGGCCAATGCATTCAGCCTCTCTTGAGTCATGCTGTTTGAAACAGCAAACACGGAAATAGTAAAAGTTATGACTTACATGAACCTGGCAGCCAACTCCGTTTGTCATGACAAGTGCTGTAAAAGCCCCGAATATACGCGCGCTCGCCATCACTTGACTACTGGTGAATTTGCAAGGAAGGTCGATCTGGTCCAAGCTTCTTGATTATTTTTTTCTTCATCCAAACGCCTTGTGAACGGATATCTTTGCAAAGATTCAACAGAATTTTCCTTCATCTCAAGAAAATGCATTCTAAGCTCTTTGGTGAGAATGGTCCAATCACATAAGGCCAATCATATAAAAACAAATATGATTCGTTCTAACAACAAAAGACAATTTAAAACCGGCCAATTAGAGCTTATCGTCATATCACGTGCATTGCAAAAGTTCGTGTACCTACATAGACACCCATTAGTCCAGCGCCCCGTACACATATGAAAAAATATTGTTCAAACATTTTTTTAAAAATAAATGTTAGTATGACTACAATAAATGTTAGAATGTTATAATTAAATCAATTTATTTAGTTAATATTTGTGATAATAAACATTAACATATTAAAGGGCTCTAACTTGAAGGGGGGGCGGCGCCCCAGCGCCCACTATTGACCAGCCGCCACTGTACACCTTACTAGTACCAGTTTGGACCCCCTTTTGCCTTCAGAACTGCCTTAATCCTTCGTGGCATAGATTCAACAATGTACTGGAAATATTCCTGAGATTTCGGTCCATATTGACATGATAGCATCATGCAATTGCTGCAGATTTGTTGATGCGAATCACCCCGTCCACCACATCCCAAAGCTGCTCTATTGGATTTAGTTCTGGTGAATATGGAGGCCATTTGAGTACAGTGAACTCATTGTCATGTTCAAGAAACCAGTCTGAGATGAATCACACTTTATGACATGGTGAGTTAAATGCTCACTGGATATTTTCTCTTTTTTCTGGACCATTCTCTGTAAACCCTAGAGATGGTTGTGCGTGAATATCCCAGTAGATCAACAATTACTGAAATACTCCAACCAGCCCGTCTGGCACCAACAACCATGCCACGTTCAAAGTCAATTAAATCACCTGATTTGTAATTGGCTGATTAGAAATTTGCGTTAATGTGCAGTTGGAGAGGTATACCTAATAAAGTGGTTGGTGAATGTATTTATTGTATGAAACTTTAAACTAAAAAAAAAATAGTAATGTTTAAAAAAATTAAATTAATGTAAAAAATTCATTTAAAAAAAATTAAAAATACAATTTTCTATAAACTTGTATAAATAATCTATATATATTTTATATCAAATAAAAAATACATAAAGAAAAAGCCAATTTAAAATATCAGTAAATGCAATAATGATACTGTACATAATATAAATAATACTAATACTTAGTTCACGCCAAAATGTAAATTCTGCCAAGGCTTTCTCACCCTTGTGCCATTCCAAATCGTTTGTTCATTTTCACAATGCAAAAAATAAATATATTTACTAGATTTACTTTATATACTACACATATTTGCTTAAATCCTTCACAGAAAGTTGATTCACCCAAAACCCTGATGCTTTAAAATGTTCATAAAGATTAAAAAAAAAAAAATGTCAACATGAATTTAATCCACGTCTTCTGCAGAGATACCTCTTAATTAATAATTAGGTGGCACGGTGGCTCAGTTGTTGGCTCTGTCACCGTACAGCAAAAAGGTTCAGGTGGGTTTCCTCCAGGTGCTCTGGTTTCCCCCACAGTCTAAAGACATTCTGCATAGGTGAATTGGATTAACTAAATTGGCTGTAGTATGAGTGTGTGTGTGAATGAGAGAGTGTATGGGTGTGTCCCAGTACTGGGTTGCGGCTGGAAGGGCATCCGCTGCGTAAAACATGCCAGAGTAGTTGGTGGTTCATTTCACTGTGGTGACAATCAGGGACTAAGCCAAAGGAAAATATTTAAGAATAAATGTTTAGGGTGACTAGACTTTCAGTGGAAAGACAGAAATATCTCAGATTTCATGAATACATTTGAGTTGGATGAACAAATGTCTTATGGGTTTAAAAAACACAAGATGAGCAAATGACAAAAATGTCATGTTTGAGCGAACTAAACTTTTACGTATGCTCTCAGATCCTCAAGGCTCAGTGCTGCTTGTGGAAATTTGAAATTAAACCAAAAACAAAATCATTACGATTGGCTAAGAATGCCAATGAAAATTTGGAAATGTGCTTTAACCGGCGTACTAGAGAAGACTGTGTTGTTGTTGAAAATTAAGAAAAAAAGATCCTGTTCACTTCCCCGAATCTTGTTTCCTTCTTCTTCACTTCCTAAAATGTAGCATGATCTCATCCTCTTGTGAAACAAAAACTGCTTCATGGTAAACAAACAGACTAAGTTGTGAGGTTGATAAGCTACATCACAAGAATTGGAAAAGATTAATTTAATCACATTCCTGCCAATAATGTCATTATGGTACACAAATAAATTCATAGTAACATTGGTCTTGCTGCTTTACCCAAACAATGACACCTGATACAGGATAAGTCTGAGAATGAACTGCTGTGACATCATTTAAAACAAAAGCGGGTCAAAATAAAGTTTATTTTGAGCTTGTTTCTAACTTTACAGAATCTAACTCTACAGAAAAGTTTGTTTTGATTGGGAAACACCTTTAAACTACCACTGCTTTGTGGGGATTTCATAATGGTTAGGTATGACTTTAACATTTATGGAAAAAAGTTTACATGAGGGGTAGCTCAGTGGTTAGCACTTTTGCTTCACAGCAAGAAGGTTGCTGGTTTGGGTCCTGGTGTCACGATCACCAGCGATTTAGCCCATGCTACAAATCTGCCAGCAAAAGAACTACAAGATCCAGTCATGCACCACTCACTCACCTGGCCTAGATCCTGTCTGATTGCAAACACTCACAGCTGAAGCCGCTCTTATGAACTGATTACATGGACTATAAAGTCAGCACACACACACACACACACACACACATTATTGGTGAGTCTTGTTAATCTGTATAGTGAAACATTACATTCCCTCGCCTTGTCTTGCTGTGTTTGAACCTAGCCTTGTTTTGTTTGTTTTAAGTTGTCTGCTGCCTGCCTTTTGACAATCTGCCTGTCATTTTGACTATAAATCTGGATTTGCCTGTATACATCTGTTTGCCCCTGTGTTGACCGTTGCTTGCCTGACCATTCTGCTAAATAAATCTGTGTTTGGATCCGCACCCCTGTTGTCAGCGTCACTTCACGTTACACCTGGCTGGTTCAGGAAACATTTCTGTGTGGAGTTTGTGTGTTTGCGTGGGTTTCCTCCAGGTGCTCCGGTTTCCCCCACAGTCCAGTGACATGCTGTATAGGTAAATTGGTCAAACTAAATTGGCTATATTGTGTAAATAGGAGAGTGTGTGGGTGCTTCCCAGCACTGAGGGTTTAGTGTTGTACTCTAAGGATTAAGCTGAAGAAAGGTGAATGAAATTGTATGTATGCACATGTCACACTCAGGTGACGTGGTGGCGCAGTAGGTAGTGCTGTCGCCTCACAGCAAGAAGGTCGCTGGTTCGAGCCTCAGCTGGGTCAGTTGCCATTTCTGTGTGAAGTTTGCATGTTCTCCTCGCATTCGCGAGAGCTTCCTCCGGGTGCTCCGGTTTCCCCCACAAGTCCTAAGACATGCGGTACAGGTGAATTGGGTAAGCTAAAATTGTCCGTAGTGTATGTGTGTGAATGAGAGTGTATGGGTGTTTCCCAGCGATGGGTTGCAGCTGGAAGGGCATCCGCTGCGTAAAACATATGCTGGATAAGTTGGCGGTTCATTCCACTGTGGCGACCCCAGATCAATAAAGGGACTAAGCCGAAAAGAAAATGAATGAATGAATGAATGTCACACTCATTTGTTTTTCTGTAAGGGTGACAATCGTACTTGAGTTGAGTGCAGAATTGCAGAGTTTGTGCAAACAACTACAAGGCTATTATCAGATGCTTTCTGGATAGCGAATAGTTTACTTAAAAATGAGTAAAAAAAAAATTGTGCAGCTGGATTTGGACCCAATTTCATTGATTTTAGGTATACCTAAAGAGCACATTGTTTGATCATATGAAACTATGTAATATACTATCTTTTGCCACCAGAAAATGCCCATCTCTTAAAGGTTGACACAAGAGAATTTTTGAGTTAATTCCTGTGGAGCATCTAACCGATGTATTACACAAAAAACAGGCCAGCTTTTCAAAGTTTGGACTCCATATTTGCATTATATGGAACCTAGTCTTTGGCCTGTTATATTAAAAGGGATATTGTAGTTGTATTACTGTCTGGAAAATCAGCAATATTTTTATCCCTTTGTCTGATCAATTTTTGAGTCTTTTTGTTTTGAGTTTTTCTTTCTTTATTTTTGTCATGTTATGTCTGTATTATTGTGAAAATTCTATAAACATAATAGTATTAGTAATATACACTCACCGACCACTTTATTAGGTACATCTTATTAGTACCGGGTTGGACCCCATTTCGCCTTCAGAACTGCCTTAATCCTTCGTGGCATAGATTCAACAAGGTACTGGAAATATTCCTCAAAGATTTTGCTCCATATTGACATGATAGCATCACGCAGTTGCTGCAGATTTGTCAGCTGCACATCCATGATGTGAATCTCCCGTTCCACCACATCCCTAAGGTGCTCTATTGGATTGAGTATGGTGACTGTGGAGGCCATTTGAGTACAGTGAACTCATTGTCATGTTCAAGAAACCAGTCTGAGATGATTCACGCTTTATGACATGGTGCGTTATCCTGCTGGAAGTAGCCATCAGAAGATGGGTACACTGTGGTCATAAAGGGATGGACATGGTCAGTAACAATACTCAGGTAGGCTGTGGCGTTGACATGATGCTCAATTGGTACTAATGGGCCCAAAGTGTGCCAAGAAAATATCCCCCACACCATTACACCATCACCACCATCCTGAACCGTTGATACAAGGCAGGATGGGTCCAATAAGCCCTAGAGATGATTGTGCGTGAAAATCCCAGTAGATCAGTTTCTGAAATACTCAAAACAAACCGTCTGGCACCAACAACCATGCCACGTTCAAAGTCACTTAAATCACCTTTATTCCCCATTCTGATACTCAGTGTGATCTGCAGCAGATCATCTTGACCATGTCTACATGCCTAAATGCATTGAGTTGCTGCCATGTGATTGGCTGATTAGAAATTTGCGTTAACAAGCAGTTAGACGGGTGAACCTAATAACGTGGCCGGTGAGTGCAGTATAACAGTAATAGTAATAGTAAAAATATAAATATTTAAAAAAAATATTTCACCATTTACTTACTTGTTGCAAACCTATTTGAGAGACGTTATTTATAAAGTTGAACACCGGTACCCATCAACTCCCCTTGATTTAATTTCTCCTCCTGGATGTCAATTGCTACTGATTTCTAAAATTCTTCAAAACATCTTTTGTGTTCAAAAGAAAAAAAATTCAAGATCTGCAACCACCCGAGGATGAATAAATGGGAATTGTTTTGCAAACTATCCTATGATTTTCTCATAGTTGTAATTTTAGTTTTGTATTCAGAAGAAACACAAATGCAAATTATCTTCTAAATGCTGCTCTCAGGAGTGGTTGATGTTGGGATGTTCACTAGCAGTATATCATTACTCGGGTATCTCAAACTTCCTTTGACCCCTAAACAAAATAAGCTGTAAGTATACACGGGTCTTAAGTAAACTGTGCTGGAGAATTGGCCTCCATCATCAAGGACCAACACAAAACCCAAACAAAAATAGCATCATGCAGGCTCTATTCCTGCTTATAATCACCTAAGCAACAGTCTCAGCAGCAGAAAGCAGGGCTGCTCTCACAGAGGCAGAAACAGACAGGGGATGATGTCTCGCAGGACGCACTGTCTTAAAATACATCTGAAAATAGGCCAACTGACTAGGGCTGTTTGAAATAGACAACTCCAGCTCATCCGTCCAGACAAAGACACGCGCAGGATTAAAAAGCACTCTCTCCTGCCACTACTCGGGGAAAATTAAAAGCTGCAAAAGAACAACAGATAATACATGTGGCCAAAAGCGGATTTAAAAACGCTCTCCTGTCCATTTGCTCAATGGGGTCTTACCCTCATCAGAATTTATGAGGGAAAACTATTGTGCGCCACTGTTATTTTTATGTGAGCTTTCACCATTTAGTCAGTTAGAAGGTTAGTTCAACCCAAAATTTCTGTCATTATTTACTCTCATATATTTACTCATTTCTATTTTGACCATTTAATTTTGTTCATTTACTATTTTGGCACTTTACAGGGTTCTTACACTTTTTCCAAAATCCCATTTAGGCACTTTTCAAGCACTTTTCAGGTGCTTTTTCAACCTTTTCCAGTATGTGTAAAGTGTGGTGAATGACACACATATCACATTTACATCATATCATATTATGAATTACAATATATCAAAGGCTAATCATTACTTTGTTCTATAGCAGTGGTAGGAAACCTATGGCTCGCAAGCCACATGTGGCTCTTTGACCAAAAATATGTGGTAGGGCTGTGCGATTAATCGAAATCAAATTGCGATCGCGATTTGAAAAGTTACGATTAGCTAAATGCAAGAGGTTGCGATATGAAATTCTATATGTATTATTTATTTTCTGCGGCTTCAGAAGCATTAATAGATGAATTAATATCAAAGAAAAAAAGGACATCGTAATATGGGTATATATTTTGGTTTCAAAGTCACAGACACCGAACAAAAACAGGTAATTTGTAAGAATTGTTGCCACAGCACAAGGAAATACAACAACCAGCACCTAAAAAAGCACCACAGGCAGTTATATGAGGAGTGTCTCGCTAAAAAGTCAACTAATAGTATTGCCAGTGACACTCAATCTAGTAGCAAGCAACAGCAAAGTACAATTTCAGAGTTGTTTCAGCCATGTTAGTTTGCTAAGTCTTCTGTATTTTTATTATTTATTTTTTTTTGTTTCTATAATAAGCTACAATTATCTCCCTAATTTAAGTTCAACTTGTTTACAGAAAGGTAAGGTCATTTTATTTGTGTTTACTGTTTTCTCTATATAAAAATCAGTGTTTCTTTCCGAATATTTAAAATAAATTTGAATAAGTGTTGAATTTAATATCTTTTCAGCTCCTTTTTTAGCTAATACTCACTGCATTTTAGCAGTAGAAAGCTTTGATAGATTATTAAGATGAAGCTTGACTACAAAATTAAATCAAAATCGCAATATCTGTCAAAAAAAAATTAAAATCGCAATTAGATATTTTCCCCAAATCGACCTAAGATGTGGCTCTCCAACTGTCTCCCTTCAATAATATTATACAGTTTAAAAAATTATAACCTTCAATAAAAATCAGTTTTCGATTGCAAATTAAATTTCAATTCCCTTTTTATAGTAATGTTTTACAGCAAAATGAATAAAACCTCAGTTTACAATGAAAGGACGTTTCGACCAATAGATAAACTTGCATCGCAACACCAATAAAGAGAAAAATCTAGATAGGATACACGGCCGGCCTGAAGTACGATATGCACATCAATATAGCAGCAATGACAATGTATAACAATAATTACAATTTTTCACAGTACTGTGTTAATTGGGCAATTTATTAAATAACATAAATAATACTCAGTACAGCTACTGTTTTTACGTTACTGTGACGGTTGGGTTTAGGATTGGGGTGGGGGTAGACGTTAATAAAATACAATTAATGTAAAATTTTATAAATAATATAGATCATTTTCATTAACTTCCGGCCGCAAACATATCTGATCTAGCAACAATCCCAATAAAGGGCAAACAACTTACTTTTCTATGGTAACCTCATGCACATCAATTCAAACAACTTTCATGAGTGGTTATGGCGAAAAAAAAAAATTCTATAAATTGTACTTTCTTCATTCATGAATTGCTTAACATGATGGTTATATTTGTCTATTTTTGAGTTGTGCATGGACATAAAAAGTTTTCAAAATTTTTACTTATTTTAATTTGAAAGGTTGCAGATAAAAAAAAAAAGTCCAATCACGCTACAGGCATATCCGCACACTCCAGAGTTTTAATTTTATGCAAAAGCAAAGAGATTAATTTTATTTTAAATGAATAGGTAATTATTATTATTAAGATTTATTTTGGGGGTTATTCTCTATACTTATTATTATTATTCTTAATTCCAGACAAAAGTTTCAGCACGTAACTAGTCCCGCAGTTTTCATACCAGACCCTTGAAAGTGGGGTCAAATCATGCAGATTTATCGGGATCGATGTGCTATGACTTTTATAAGGGGTCGGGGGATTTTTGGCCCTGCTACAAATGCTTACTATGCATTAAGATTTAATCAAATATGTATGTCGCCTCACAGCAAGAAGGTCACTGGTTCGAGCCTCAGCTGGGTCAGTTGGCATTTCTGTGTGGAGTTTCCATGTTCTCCCTGCGTTTGCATGGGTTTCCTGCGGGTGCTCCGGTTTCCCCCACAAGTCCAAAGACATGCGGTACAGGTGAATTGAATAAACTAAATTGTCCGTAGTGTATGTGTGTGATTGAGAGTGTATCATTGAATGAATGTATGTGAGGCTTGCCTAGTAACAACCCAGTGTACCATAGCAACTGCCTAGCAACCACCCAAACTAACCTAGCAACTGCCTAGCAAGCACCCAGCAAAGGCCTAGTAATACCTTAGCAACTGCTTAGGTCAGGACAACTCAGGACACCCAAGCAACATCTTAGCAACCACTCAGAACAGCCTAGCAACCGTCTAGCAACATCTTAGCAACCACTTAGAACACCCTAGCAACCATTTAGAACACCCTAGCAATACCTTAGTAAGCGCCTATAAACCTCTTAGAACACCCTAGCAACATCTTAGCAACAGCCTAGCAACAACTCAGAACCCCTTATCAACCACCTAGCAGTACATTAGCAACCACCTAGCAACCAATTAAAAGAGTAATACATTGTACACCAGTGATTTGTCATGGCAAACCCCACTTGCGTTATCTTTAGGAAATGTACATATTTAGTTATAACTATTTAGTAAGATACATTATTATAAAAGCATCCTAATACATTTTTAAAAGCAGTTTTAAGCACTTTATCAAAAATCTAAGCACTAAAAAAATGAGCGCATGTGAGTAAATGATGACAACATTTTATTTTGAGGTGAACACTGGTTAAAATCGAAAGGTGACAGGGCTTTTTCTGTCACAGCCCCTCGTCTGTGGAAGGGTCTACCTTTACATATCAGGTCAAGCTCTTCCTTTGGTGCTTTTAAGTCTCATTAAAAAAAATCACCTTCTGTCTCTTGCTTTTGATTGCAATTAATTCATTTTAATCTGTTTTACATATTTTGTTTATTTATATATATATACACAGGGCTTGACATTAACTTTTTTGATCACCAGCCACTGTGGCTAGTAGTAGTTTTCCACCGTTACTAGCCACTCGCCATTATTACTAGCCACAAATTTGTGTCAAACTCAGTTCCTGGAGGGCCGCAGCTCTGCACAGTTCAGTTCCAACTCTAATTAAACACACCTGATCAAACTTATTGAGTGCTTTAGGCTTGTTTGATATCTACAGATAGGTGTGTTGAAGCAGGGCTGGAACTAAACTCTGCAGCGCTCCGGCCCTCCAGGAATTGACTTTGACACCCCTGCCTTAACCCAACCCTCACACAAACCTGTTGAAAATTATTAATGTCAAAAGACCTCGTTAAGCATGATTTTTAAGCATTATGAATTATGAGGACACTAGGCATGTCCTCATAAACCACCTTAATGAGTACAGCTACGTCATACCATGTCATTGTACAATTTAGTGTCCTCGTAAACCACATAAACAAGAACACACACACACACAAGTATCAAAATGAAGTGAACAGCTGTAGGTACCCTATATTTAGATGGCCAGAATGTGGGTGACTAGAGCATTTTAAAACAACCAAGCAAATGACATGTGGTGTATGTGGGACAGGGTCACAGTGCAACCCATTGCAAAGCACAATGCTATACAAATTAGACGAAATCCATTTCCACACTATAGTTACTCGATGGATACTCGAGTAACTTTTTTTCAAAGTGACTTCTAAATGAAGAAGATACAAGCAAGTCAAAAACAAAAGCAACAATATTATTCAAAAATGTATCTGTTGGGACTCTTTAGGCATCCCACAGCCACATGGTAACCATAGTTCCTACCAAAATACAGAAGTTATAGCAATTATTGTATCTAGCTCTACAGAAAAACATTACATTCATTGGAGCTGCGCTTAAGCTTCCAGAATGCTTTTTCGCTGACAGTTGTGGTGAATACCGAGTTCCCACAAGTTTTATTGTTGGAGAAATAACTGTAGCAGCTCTGGTATTTTTGGCAGAAGCTATGGTTTAGCAAAGTACAATTTGTAAGGTTAACAGGAAGCACAGCTCAAAACATCACATTTAGCAATATTTCATTCCAGTACAAGCTGAATCCATTACCAGATCAAGCTACTTTGTGTTTATGTTTCATTTGAATAAGACGTTGAAAGAACAACAGAGATTCCTTTACAAAAACGTGTGTTTTTTCACAATTTGTTTAATTATAGAGTGTAATGAAATGATCATCCTGACTTACTGTAGAGCGCCCATGGGAAATATTATCAGTGTCAGATATTTTCTACGGCTCAGCCTTATCCTCAGAGTATATTCCCTTCAGATGCTAGAAGTGCGTGTGCGTGTTTTCTGTGTCAGCCAATCTGTGACTGTTTGTGAGTTCATTCACATGTTAATAATCACTGCAAATTGGTTGCTTAGACACTATGAGATATCAAGACTTGCTGATGTGCTTGTAAAATGCAGGCACATCAATTTACAGTAAATATGCTACTTTCTTAAATACACACTCATTACTTTTTGGAAGACTGAACTGTTTTGATTAAATTTCCCGTTAATTCCCATCAATGCAGTTTGGGTGTTGTAATGCAACATATAAGCTGGATTACGGCTTTAAAATGAGAAATTAGAGTGAAAAAATAGCAATAGTTATTAATATTGCAACTTTTTGTGCTTTAAAGATGCATCTGACAGTAAGGCCCAATCCCAATTCTATTATTGTACCCCTACCCCTTCCCCTTGGCCCTTGAAACAGACTGTGAATTTTGAGGGCTTCAAAATTTACCCTTAAGAAATGGGACACCACTACAACACCTGCACACGTCATCATATGTCATTGTGAGCTCTTGCTTCATATGAGATCGACGATGGCGACTGCTGTAGTTGCGTTATTTTTTGGTATTTATCTTCAGGAAATCACTGAAGGCATATATCATGTTATCATAATGATATAATTTGGCAATAAGATCGTAACTGTACTGTGCATTTACACAGTGGCCATTTTCATCTATGTAAACACACAAAGACAACATTAACATTATAGCAGATCCTGTAAAAAGCTCATTCCCAGCCACTATATATTTCTGACAGGGTATGCGAGTGTCATCGAGTGTCAGATGTGAAAGTATGTTGTGGGACTGCTAGGAGTTATTATTATCGATTATAGATAGTGAAATTTAGCGTTTATTTTTAAAAAGCATGATGGTAAAACACAAACGCCATTACGAATGTATTAAAACATATAATAACTCTTTTGAACTCTTTTAGTCAAAGTAACTTTTTTAAAAATATAGAAGTTAAACTAACTTATTCCATTTAGTGATTTTCACTGTTAGGTTTCACAGTGTAGGGATGAACAGACATAGATTTTTTTTTGCAGATACTGATAACCATTATCCGATAACTCCTTATGTTTGGAAGCCATTGGCTGAAATATAGACTGATAAATACAAATTATTTCTGAGCATGAGTACACTGAAAACCCTAATAAGTTGACTGAACTAAATTAATTGAGTAAACCCTGCCTCAATTTAATTGAGTAATTGAGTCTCCCCAAACATGCATATTTAAGTTTATTTAACTTGCTGGTTTGGTAGATTATACATAAACTGTTCCATTCAGTGTGTGTGTCTGTGTGTGTGTAATTATAACAGTGGTCGTTTGTCATACAGTCAGTTCCAGAATAGTTCATCAATCAAAAGAACGTCACAGTGGGACTAGTGTTGTGAGCTTTTGTTTACAGTAGCAGCTGGCTTGACTACGATAATATGGCAGAACCACTCCTGAGTGCTGGATCTCACGTTTTCAGATGCAAAGACTCCTCAGTTGTTGCTCCAAAAACAAAAAAATGGCAATCACATACAGTGAGCAACTGATGTTATTGAACTTCAGAAAGGTTTGAACTAATCTCTGAGTTTTTAATTAACTATTCATTTCTACGACCAACTTTCTTTTAAATAAATAAAATCTATTGCATGATAAATAATAATAATAATAATAATAATAATAATAATAATAATAATGCATAAGTTTCCCAGTATTTCCCAGAGATGGGTTGCAGCTAGAAGGGCATCCGCTGCGTAAAACATGTGCTGGATAAGTTAAATGAATGAATAAATAATACATAAATTAAACAACAATGTCTGATCAGTGAAATGTCAGAGAGGTGGGTGGGAGTGAGTTCAATAAATAAAAAAAAGCAGAAGAAATCCAAAATACACAACAATGCATTTTGTTTGGAAATAAAAATCGGGTTGACATCAGAACTCAACGTCAGACCAACGTCAATGTCCAACGTCCAACCTAAAATCAACCAAATATCAACTTCTAATGATGTTACAGCTTTGATGTTAGCACTATGACATCTATCAGATGTTGGGTTCAGTCATACCTGATGAATAAATGTCAGTATTTGACATCAATATGACTTTGGTTTAAGATGTTGGCTCGACGTTGGATTTGGACTTTCCAACACAACCTGAAATCAACCAAACGTCAACATCATTTGACATCATTATTTGTATATTTGCATATTAAATAACGTTGTCTTAGACATTGAAATTTGGTCAACTGACATCACGACCTAAATCTAACCTAATATTACCATCTTATGATATTGTATGCCTGCTGGATTGTTAGTTTTAAAAGGTGGAGTTTAAATTAAGGACTGCATTTGCAATGTGCTGATATTTGTGAAAACACTTCTAAAAAAAATTTAAGCAAAAGGCATTTATTTTGCTGCGAAAGATGTTTTTCCTTTGTCTATTTTTTGTCTTATAGTCCAAATAACTAAACATTCTTAAATCAAGAAGTATTTTCTAGACAACCAAAATATAGTCTTGTTTTTAGAAATAGTTTGTCAAAATTAAGTGACTTTTTCCTTAAAACATGCAATTTTGAGTGTTTTGCTTGTTTAAAGTAAAAACTCACTTAATTTTGACATATTTCTTAAAACTTAACTATTTCTTACTTGATTTAAGATTTTTTGGATATTTAGACTAGAAACAAGACAAAAAAATAAGTAAGAAAAGCATACTTGCAGTGTTGTTTCCAAAGTATGTGACATACTCATTGTCAACTCAATATTATTCCAGATGACAAACAACGCACACTCTAAACGGGGCTGAATTGTTGACGTTTTGCTTTATTTATTAGCTCTTTGTTACTGACAAAAGCTAAACAAAGGCAGAAATACAGTAAATGTTTGGATTGGAAAGTTCTAATTTAGGTCTGTGCATGTCTCAGTTTTCTCTTCTTGTGCTTGTTTACAATGTTCATCATTGTGAAAGCATAATTTGGGGTTTTCAATGAGGTTTGAAATAGAGAAATCTTTGTCCAATTTGAAAGGCTTGCTGTGTGCATTACTCTGATTCACACTGTGCTGGTCAATTTGTTAAACAACCTGCTTTCTGATAGCTTCCAGTGCCACTTTGCCCATAAGCAGTGCCGATATTAGATTTGTGCTGCATGGTTTAGTTGGGAAACCTAGTTATGTTTGGCTTCTGATGTTTTCCCATTCTCTATCAAAATAGAACCACACCGACAGAAAGAAATGCATTTGCATGTGGCATTTTTGAGGTCAGAGGCCAAAACCACCACACACAAAGACAGACAGCCACACATACTGTCTGTGGCTGAGCTCAGATAGCATACTACTCATATTCCTGCCATATCCTTATATATCTTTTCTACTTTCATATATAGTGCAGCACTGAATTATGGGAGTTATGCAAAAATGTTCCAATTATTCCTTGACCAGGAAAATCATTTCCAAGATGAGCAAAAGCTGTGTTATATAACACTGTGTTTAAATGATTGCAAAATACATCAGGATTGTGTGTGCTCTGGAGGGTGGGTGGTGAAGCTGGAGAGATTTTGATGCTGGGAAAAAAAATGATTTGCACATGAACAATTGAATTGTATAAGATGAGGATAAGGGCGGCACGATGGCTCAGTGGTTAGCACTGTTGCGTCACAGCAAGAAGGTTGCTGGTTTAAGTCTCGGCTGGGTCAGTTGACATTCCTGTGTGGAGTTTGCATATTCTCCCCGTGTTTGTGCGGGTTTCCTCCGGGTGCTCCGGTTTCCCCCACAGTGCAAAGACATGTGGTATAGGTGAATTAGATAAACAAAATTGGCCGTAGTGTATGAGTGTGTGTGAATGAGAGAGTGTATGAGTGTTTCCCAGCAATGGGTTGCAGCTGGAAGGGCATCTGCTGTGTAAAACATATGCTGGAATAGTTGGTGGTTCATTCCGCTGTGGCGACTCCTAATAGTAAGGGACTAAGCTGAAGGAAAATGAATGAATGAAAAGATAAGGATAAACATTAACATAAACATTGGATTAAAGTGTCGGGGAGACAGAACAATACAGGAGATGGGTATGAAATACGGGAGACTCCCGGGAAAAACGGTAGTGTTGGCAGGTATGCTCTGCACTCTCATAGAAATGATGCGGTGTGATGAGGGGGGATTCTCTTCTGGTGTGTGACTCCCTCTGGGTCTTTCAAATCTCCCTGAGAGCAATCGTACAGGTGCGGATATATTGGTATCAGCTCTTTTACTCCACTCTTTAGTGTATGGCTGTGTGGGTAGTGTTGTTGTTTTGGATGTTGTTCTAATGTCTGACCCCCATGGAATGAGAAATGAATCGAGGAAGAAATCGCACGTCAAAGAAGGCAGCGTTCCAAATAGGCATGAGCCGGGATAAGTTTCTGACGGTATGATAACCTTGGATAAAAATACCATGGTTTTACGGTTTCACGGTATTGTGATCAGTGCTCTGAAATAAGTTATTTTTTAATGTCTGGGTTAAACAAAAAACATTTTTTCTTAATGTAACACAATATATTTTATTTTAGGAAACATTTATAATATTTCGGAACAGTAAACATGTCAGGTTAAATAGTAAATCATTGACTCCTGCTGTCTTCATTCGTTTAAAAAATACAGATGTCTTACACATAAAAAACATTAAAAAAAATCTTACATATACTTTAGGAAAGGTGTAACAGAAAATTTTTGCGGTTTTAAAACCTTGACTTTTCCAAACCATGGTAAACCTTGAAACCAGTTATCATCCCATGCCTGGTTCTAAAGCACACCCACGGATTGCAATGGACCAATGGTAGCCCTAAGGTGTTTTGGGACCCAAAACGAACTCCCTCAAAAGTTAGCTTTGGTGGGCTGTTTTGAACTGCTGAAACAAACTCAAAAAGAACTTCGTTTCAGCCGGAATTTCAGTTCGCGTTTCAATTTCGTTTGAAGTATTGCTGAGACTTCAGCTGTGGGTACTGAATGTGAAAGAGAGCACTGTTCATTCTCTCTTCCACTCTTCCGCCTTTAATTCCTGCCAGTTCTGGGAAACGAATCTGTAACCTTTGGAATATATGCCCAATTCCCACCCATTAGGCCGCAACTGTCCACTTTAATGCTTTAGTATGTCCATGCTGAATAAAAGCATTTATTACGGATGCCCCAAAAGAATTATTCTGGCCTGAAACAGAAACTTCGGGATGGTCTTGGCCGAAAAACTAAACGAAAAATGCTTTGTAATGAGTTGTTTATTTTATTAAATAATATCATGTCATTTTGTAAGACCTAAAATTTAACTTAATAAATTTGATTCAAATAAATCACAAGCCAATAAGCACATTTTATTAACAGTATAAATTATACACAGCAGAATATTGAGCTAGAATTTTGTGCATCCCTAGTGTATTTAAAATAATTTAAAAAAAAAGTGCTGACCCTAAAAATAGTGAATAGATCCTAATAAAACACACTCTCTATCCTAAAGAGAAAATTGTCAAAGTAGGGGTACACATATATTTAACAGCAGGCCACAGTCCTGAAAGAATAGTTCAAAACTTGCTCCAACAATAATAATTTTCAAATGAATCTGTAAGACTTGATATGTAGAATCAGGTGTGTTTAATTAGGGTTGAACCTAAACAATGCAAAACTGTGGCCCTTCAATAACTGAGTTTTGAACCCCTGCTAGAGGCTGTGGCTTTGGCACTCTCTGTTAGCATGCCTGCCTCTCATACCGGAGACAAAAGTGGTTACATTGTTGACCTGGACGGGAGAGAGGTTTAGGGTAGGTTAGTATAACAGAGGCAAGCTAAGAGCTGTATGGGTAAACCTCTCTCCCTTGACTTAAGGTGCACTAGTTATGGAAGCCAGAGATATACAGTAGCATTCTCTGTTTGCAAGCCTGCCTCCCATCCTGGATTAGAATAGAGAAAAAGGGGTGAGGTTTAGGGGGGTGAGTGTAATGGTGGCTGGCTAGCTAGTTTGACCTGTGCAGGTAAGCCTGACTTGCTCAAGAGGTGCATCAGCGACAAAAGCTATGGTTTTTACTTGATCTCTGTTGGCTTGACTGCCTCCCATGTTGGAGATACTGGTTTGAAACCAGATTGTTGTGGTGCAAGTACAACCTAAGAAGTTATGTCTACACATACATGGGTATTTTTATAAACAGAGTTTTGCCTGCTTTTGTTTTCAAAAAACCGTCATCCACATGACTCAAAAAAGCATTGTATTGCATGTTATGGACCGAACCAACAGGTAGAGATAATTACCCTTTTATGCTGGGTTCACACCAAAAGGGGAATTAAGTATTTTCACGAGTGAATTGCATACAAGTCAATGCAAATGTAAGAACAGAGGCACATTACCATCCCACGGTCGAACAATGCGGAATATGCAATGTGTTTGTTGCTAGCTTCCGAAATTTGCCTCATTTGCATGAACCCAGCCTGTAAGCCAAACAGAAGGGAGAAAACAGTGCACACGTGACATCGTGAGGCAAAAACTCTAGTTGTAATGTCCACATGAACCCACTGTACCCAGAGTTTTGGAAAATCTTCACCTTGGTCAGAGGTTTCAGAAAGATTCAGTCACTGATACTCCATTTTCTTGTGGACAAACAGCAAAACCAGGTAGAAAAGAGAGCAGTTTTGAATATACCAGTGTTCATGTGGACATGAGGCCCAGATTGCTGCAGTGACCAGGATGGGAGTAAGATGCAAGTCAGGTGATTACAACAGAGGCCACCTAGTAAGACTACCCTGGCTACAAGAAGTGGACTAGCAACAGACTTGACAGCAAGGGTACAAAACACACTTCCTTGAGGGCCACTGACATGCAGAGACTAGTTTCAAACCTGCATCACACATAAATATACCAGAAGAATTACTTTAGAATTACCAGTTAGCCAGTCTACCTTTCATCCCAAAGATATTGGAATTGAGCTTCATGCAGTGCAAATAAAATTGAGAGGGGTTATAATGGTGTGGAGACCTGCACAACTTATTTTCTCCAGTATTTTCAAATAAGGCAATACAAAGACACCAAAACTAGCAAAGGATACCTGAGGTACTTTTATTTGAATACTTCAATTTGCGAGCCTGGCTTGCTTGACGTTCATGTACTTTTAAGCATCATTTCCCATGACATAACCAATTGATTCCAAGATAGTCATAATTTTTAAATAATCTTTGTCAATTACATTGTATATTATTTAGTGTTATTAACTGGGGAAAATAATCCTGAAAGTGATTTCAATCATATTATTTGTCTACATCAGGGGTGCCCAATCCTGTTCCTGGAGATCTACCATCCTGGATAGTTCAGCTGCAACCTTGATCAAATGCACATGTCGTTATTTAACAAGTGCTTCTTCAGATCCTACTTAGCTGATTTAGTTGTTTTTGATCAGAGTTAGAGCTGAATACTGCAAGAAGGTAGATCTCCAGGAACAGGATTGGGCACCCCTGGTCTCTATCTTTAAAGTGATTCCAACTATATTGCATGTCTACATCTTTATTGTTATAACTGTAGTCTCTTTTGTTGTTTTACATTCAGAACGATTTTTAGAACTCTGTCTTTATAAAGGCCTACTATTAGGAACTGTGTAAGTAAATTTCTCATGGTTTTAAGAGGTGAATTAGTGACAGAAGTCAGAAGCTCCGTCCAAAATCAAATATTTCTTGTGAAGTATTACATTTGAGTTTAAACATAATGCATGACTGCGTAGTATTGGCAAAAGATGGACATACTACATCCACCATTATCATTATCACATGGCCTACCCACATCAGTTGGGTCACTTCACTCCCATTCATAAATTCACCCACATGACCTCAGGATATAGTAAAGTGTCCATTGAAAGCGCACTTCAGTTTTCAATCAATTATCCGTTCAATCTAGGTCGATTTTCGGTCATTCTATGGATCATTTGCCCCCACACAGTTCTACTAATCACTGCTTCTTTGAGTTCGTGCATGCTCAGTTGGTATCGGATCTGACAGTATCGAGCCAAGGAGTTCTTGGGCGGCCTTTTCTCCTACTTCCACTGACCATTCCCAGCACGACTGCCTTCTCGAGTGAATTGCTACGCATGACATGGCCAAAATAGGATAATCTCTGTTTGGTAATCTTGGCTTCCAGTGAGGTCTTTGGCTTGATGCACCCTAGGACTTCTTTGTTAGTAATTCTCACTGTTCACTGCGATGCGCAACAGTCCCTTTTAGCACCACAACTCGAAGGCTGGCAATGTGGTCTCTAGTGCCTCTTCCCTACCAAAAACCAGCCTGTACATCTGGCATTTCTCTATTGATGGTTGTACTCAGGCATTTTTGAATGATCTTTAGGAGGATCTTGCTAGCGTGTGGTATCAAGCCGATGATGCGATAGTTGGAGCAGTCCTCCGTGTCACCTTTTTTCCGTTAGTGCTGCAGTTGGTAATGGTTTCAAGAGCTTTATTGGGTTGCCATCAATTCCTGGTGCTTTTCGGTTAGGGTTGCGCACTTTATCTTGTATTAAATAGGGAGTAATCCAAGTAATTCTCACCTAATTTTTCAAATACCATGAAATTGGACATACTCCTTGGCTCACATACGGTTTTTGATTTCAGATTCACAGAGACTCTTTAGCATTCTCTGTTATTGCACCACCTACAAGCTGGAGACGTCAGTTTGATTCCTGCTTGTCATAGTGTAAGTAAAACTGAAGGGGTTACTTATGTCTTACTTATGGGGGGAAGGTCCTTATTACTGTGGCCAAAAAAAATCCCACTCAAAAGAGGTAAGAATACAAGCAGAGGGGTTACACATGGTGCACAAACGTGCTGAACAGCTCCAGGTCTTTGACAGTAGATTGGAATGGATTTCAATTATAGAAACAGCTGGACTGAAGGTCAGTAGGCTTATAGTGGTCTGAATACCTGAAGCAAACTAAGGCTAATGGCATCACATATTTAGTCTGTGATTTCAGCTTCTATATTTTTTTGAAGGCTTTATTAGATGACTCTGAATTATGCAGACAGCTTCCCAAATCTCTCTCACTGTGTTAGCGGTATCATTTAATCCGTATGCATGTGTGTGTGACAGCACAGCTGTGACAGCTGGCTTTATGAGGTCACACGACAGAGCCATCTGTACTCATATGTACCAACTCTTTCTCTCACACACACATATCTGACCTCAGACTCTTGATCTGCCTGATTAAAGCTCTAAATGTGCTCAAAGTGGACCATATGGTGAAGTGCATTCAGCAAGGCACTGCCTATATGGTCTCCATGCTGGTGGTCAAATGTAGGATGGAAAGAAACAGGCTGAGAAAGAGAGAAGCGCTCTGAAACATGAGAGTCAATGGGAGAGGAACTCTAGGGCTCTTGAAATATGATAGGCCCTGGCAGAGAAGGACTTTCTGTAATGCGATGTGCTTGCTGCTGTCTGTCTCTAGCTATTGACAGGTGCACTGGGAGTGTTTCCTCATACAATTTCCGTACAATGTCATGTGGGCCATCCAGCACACACCTATGAGCCCTATGAGAGACACTCTCTATCTATCTACCCCAAACAAAGATCACAGGACATACTAGGATACTCTTAAACAATCCTGACATACAGATAAGAAGTGATGTACGGACATGCAAATCTAACGTCTGACAAAATATTATAAATTACTTCATTATTTTAATGTCATAAAGTGCAAGTAGCATACAGGGAAGAAGAAAAAAGAAAACAACAACAGGAAATGACATTGTAGACAGGAACACACTGAAGCCTCTTCTGTTTTCAAAGTTAATAATAATTAAATCTTATGCAATCAAAATCTAATTATAATTAACCTGTATTCACATTTTATTAATCTATGACTTGTAATATCCACGATTTGTAATAATAATACTTTTCACTTAAAAATACAATCATATTGACTTATAAACATTTAAAGTAAACTGATTTTAATCAAATATGCTTTGTTTGTCTTTTATTCATTTATTCATTTTCTTTTCGGCTTAGTCCCTTTATTAATCCGGGGTCGCCACAGCGGAATGAACCACCAACTTATCCAGCATATGTTTTATGCAGCGGATGCCCTTCCAGCCGCAACCCATCTCTGGAAAACATCCATACACACTCATTCACACCCATACACTACGGACAATTTAGCCTACTCAATTCACCTGTACCGCATGTCTTTGGACTGTGGGGGAAACCGGAGCACTCGGAGGAAACCCACGCTAACGCAGGGAGAACATGCAAACTCCACACAGAAACGCCAACTGACCCAGCCAAGGCTTGAACCAGCGACCTTCTTGCTGTGAGGCGACAGCACTACCTACTGCGCCACTGCATCGCCTGTTTTGTTTGTAATAATAATAATATTAATATTATTATTAATAATAATATATATTCACACCTGACTTTTATTAACATAAAATATTCATTCATATAATAATAATAATAATTATTATTATTATTATTATTATTATTATTATTATTATTATTATTATTATTATTAAATGTATTTAAAATGAATATTTTATGTTAATAAAAGTCAGGTGTGAATATATATTTCAAATAAAATTATTATTAATATTATTATTATGAAATGTATTTGAATGAATGAATAAGGACTGCACGAAATTGGATTTTGTTTTTCCACTATATATATTGCAATAATATTGTGAATATAATTTCAGAAGCATTTGGAAATAATTCATAATTTTAAACTGGGATGATTTTTTAGGGGAGTGCATCTGAATAAAAACATACAATATAATAATAATAATAATAAAAAAACAAATATATTCATATATATTTATATATATATATATATATATATATATATATATATATATATATATATATATATATATATACAGTTGAAGTCAGAATTATTAGCCCCCCTTTGATTATTTTTTCTTTTTTAAATATTTCCTAAATGATGTTTTACAGAGCAAGAATATGTTCACAGTATGTCTGATAATATTTTTTCTTCTGGAGAAAGTCTTATTTGTTCCATCAGCCGCCATGCTTTCTAAATATTGTCACAGATCCTCAAAAACTTCATCTTAGTAGAGAATCTGATCTATAGATGAGTCTCAAGAGAGCTGTTTTTTTTGGTCTGCTGTTCAAGCTTCATTCTGCCATATGCTTTTGTCTATAATGTTCTAGCTCATCCAGTGACTCACTTAGAAAAAGGCATTTTTAGCAGGAGACAGAAGAAGCATGTCTCTTCTCTGTGCCAATTCAGTTAAAACTATTTGCACCCAGCAGGGTGCGAGGCTATTTCAGCCTGTCTATTAATACTGATCGTCCTAAAACGCGCTCCTGACATGAGCCTGCCAGTGAAACGCATGAACTAAAGGACAGACGAATGGCTGGTAATGCAGAGAATGTATGAATGGATCATGGCATGACATATACGACACTTTTGGTGGGATTTGTGAAACGTAATCACACATGCCAAGCACACACAAAAAAGGCAACTTTGTCTTCATTTATAGAGGCTGTCCGCTTACTAATCTCAGTAATGGTGACTGTAAGTGGGTCACAAATTCCTTATCAGAAGGAAATACTGATGATCCCAATTTGTATATTATCATATCATGATGTTGAATTTTAATATTACCACATGGATATTATCACAAGGAACGACAGATGGTTCTTTGGGGTCTACAAAAATGTACAATTACAAAAACGTAACATAAATATTCGAATGGCTTAATTGCAAACTAGTTTACTACATTTTCTAGATTAGATTTCTGTATAAGAGATCTTATTTTTGACTCATTACAATTTTATTAAAGTACTTTTTTTGAATTTTTGCATTTAACTTGCTTCTATTACACACAAGATGGTAAATTGGAGCTGAAACGTGGTTGATGTGTGTTTTTTTCCTGCATTAAGCACACGTCAATTTATAATGTTAGATCAACTGGGATGACTCTGTAGTGGGAGTGCATCTCTATAAAATCTAATAAACAATCTATAATATTTTTGGCCTCTCCAGACACATTTTCGTTGTTGTCTGTGCTATTTGCAGTGTATTTGCATGTGTTGTGAGTATTTTCATGCATATGTTTAGTCAGAGATTAATGATTTAATGTTTACTATTTGCATCTTCATAAAATCTAATAACTTTTTGGGGTCCCCCGACACATTTTTGTTGTTGTTTGTGCTATTTGCGGTGCATTTCTGTATGTGCATGTGTTGTGAGCATTTTCATGCATGTTTAGTCTGAGATTAATGATTTATTGTTTACTATTTGCATCTTCATAAAATCTAATAACAATCTATGAACTTTTCGAGGCCCCCGACACGTTTTCAATGTGGTCTGTGCTATTTGCACTGCATTTGTGTATTTTCATGCATAATAGTCTATTAAATACCATTAAGAAAAAGATACAATTGAAATAGTGTTTTATCATTTCCTGAGTCAGTATTGAAGTACAGTAACTGATGGATAAAATAAAAATAATTCAATAAAATTAATCGTAGTTAAAGAGTCACGAAACACCAAAACACATTTTCTGAGATGTTAACAGTCATATATGTGTCCTACGTTGCTAAAAACACTATTAGGACACATATATTTCACTAAAAGGTAAAAAATTGGTTGATTTTGCATTATTTCGAGCAAATTCATTCTTCTGGTTTGAAAATAAATTTTCGGCACGGCCATGTGATCATTGTGTAAATTCCAGCATAGAGACTGGATGTCACCGGCCGGTACAATGTGACGTCTTTGAGTTTTCATCATAAAATCATGAGAAAGACTTGGTTCAAACCAATCAGCTGTCTTCAAAGCGATCTCATGCATATTAGGTTGCACCTCATTCACAATAAGTGAAGTTTATTTAGAAACTAATTTGGAGAGGAGCACGTGCTTATGATTGCTTGCGGCTGGTCTCGCAATATCCAATTTATGATTCACCAATCAGACGATTCCATAAGCCACTATAAATACCCTAAGTTCCATATCACAGCCATCTTCATTTTGAAGAATCCCCCCTTCCACCCCTACTCCTCCTCCTTTCCTAGATGGGTGGAATGGTGGCCCAGTGGTTAACACTGTAGCCTCACAGCAAGAATGTCACTGGTTCTAGCCTTTACCAAGCCAGTCGACGTTTCTGTGTGGAGTTTACACGTTCTCCCCGTGCTCACGTGGGGTTCCCCGGTTTCCTGCCACCGTTCAAAATCATGTATTCATTCATTGATTCATTTTCTTTTTGGCTTAGTCCCTTTATTAATCTGGGGTCGCCACAGCAGAATGAACCGCCAACTTATCCAGCATATGTTTTACGCAGCGGATGCCCTTCCAGCACTGGGAAACATCCATACACTCTCATTCACACACATACACTACAGACAATTTTAGCTTACCCAATTCACCTGTATCGCATGTCTTTGGACTTGTGGGGGAAACCAGAGCACCCGGAGGAAACTCACGCGAACGCAGGGAGAACATGCAAACTCCACACAGAAATCCCAACTGACCCAGCCGAGGCTCAAACCAGCAACCTTCTTGCTGTGAGGCGACAGCACTACCTACTGCGCCACCATGTCGCCCCAAAAACATGCAACTTAAGTTAATTGATTTATCCAAATCGGCACCATAGACATGCTCCTAGTGAGTAGTTATATCTTAAGAGCAATCACTATCTGTTCATTAGCAACTACAGCACAACTACAGCAGGGCAGTTCTCAAGATATGCATGAGCTCAAACTCCCCTCTCACCTTGCAAACGGTAGGGAGCCCCGGGCTCGAGGATCTTATGAGCTCAGGGCTCTCTCCCGGGACAGCATGCCAAACAAGCTTTATAATCAATCATCAGCTAAGTGTGAGCTCTTGAAGTGCCTATTGTAAACGAGGTGCAACTTCATTAATATGCATGATAGATTCGAAGACCTGTTACAGTGTTCAGAGAGACGCTATGTTGTGTTGCCAACCGTAATTAAAACAAGTGGAAGAATTGTTTGGAGACTGGGGTCGTCAGTGTTGCGTTTATTTTCCTGTGACGAGAGCACCAATCGTGTGTGGACATGTGTGGATTACAGCGGTCTGCTAACATGTGACAAATATATGTTTGTAAGGAATATTTTTTTCCCGAGAGCTTTTCGCATCTGGAAATGGTGAAATCCGGATTTGCCACTCGTCTTCTTTTAAAAAAAGATGCGGTTCCAGTTCTTGTTGATTGATTTGGCAAGTGTGTGATCAGTGTTCTTTGTTTATGTTTATTCAGATGGCAAAGTTAGTTAGTATTGTCAGCAGTATTCTTTCAGTTTTTAAAGACATACCTTAGTCAAAATGATTTAGTTACTAAGTTTACAGTAATATCACTACAATATTATGGACTGAAAGATCCGCTGTAGATGTTTTTCATCGAATGTAAACACACAAACGGTACAATTTCTTATAGCTGAATGTTTTTAAAATCATTATAAAATGTACAATTACAAAAAATAACATAATTTAAATGACTTAATTGCAAAGTAGTTTACTACCTTTTCTAGATTACATTTCTGTATAAGAAACCATATTTTTCTGCATAAAGCAGGCGTTTCATGATTTTTGTCGGTATAATAGAGACATTAGCTATCTATATAGCAGCGATCCTCAACCCTATTCCTGAAGATTGACCTTCCTGCAGTTTTCAGTTGCAGCCCATATCAAACACACCTGCCTGTAATTATCAAGTGCTCCTCAGGCATAGATATATACATTAGATGTCGCCTACCCTGCTGTTGTCTATTAGAACGAATGCGTCAATAGAGCCGCCATTTTAGTACAGGGTAGTGCTCCTTTGAAATGAATGCGGGACCAAGGTAAAGTGGAGGACTGTGGCCATCCAAAGCCAGAGATATACACATATACACATATATCTATGATCGGGAGTTTTCCCCGGTGGTCCATATGCAAATATTTTTTTAAATATCGAAATATTATAATTTTACATCACTTTTCTACATTGATGGATGTGACTGCACGGACATTACCGACAAAGAGTGAGTGTTTGTGTGCATGGAAATGCATTATCCTCCTTCCCTGTTTAATTTGATCTAATCCATGTCCTGAACCCCCCCCTCCTGCTTTCACTTCTCATTCTGACGGAGGGAGCGATTCGTTTGTGAATGAATCTCCGTTATAAACGACTCGTTCACCTAGCTGACAATAATACAAGTTTCTGGCACCGCAGCGTCTTGTTGTCATATTTCATAACATTGTTTGCTTATTTTATTCAACAAAACTAGCATAAGTCTAGAATTAAGTGTGAGTTGGTGCTACTTTGCCTTATGGTCAGTGCAGTAAGAGACTGTATTATCATCAATAACACTTGTTAAGCACAAAAGTTCATAACATACAAAAACATTAAAAAAACAAAATCTTACCTATGAAATGTGATGCCTTTGTGCTTTGTTTTCTTTGTTTGCTCGTTACTACATCCGTACACAGCGCTAAAGTCCAGCATCTTCACATTGGCACACTGTCTTGACTATCGCGGTTGAATGACTTTTGTCCTAGGAGCACTGTACCAATGTGGCGGCGCTATTGACGCATGCTCAGGGTCCCTATGCGATATCTAGTGTATATATCTATGCTCCTCAGGTTCTAATTAACTGGTTCAGGTGTGTTTGATCAGGGTAGGAGCTGAAATCTGCAGGAAGGTCGATCGCCAGGAACAGGGTTGGTCACCCATGCTATATAGTATACTGGCTGAATGCACAGCAATTAGTGAAAACCAGTGATTTAAATTAATTGATCGAAAGTTAAATAGAATTTAAAAACAGAATAGAATTTAAAAACAGAAAGTGTTTGAAGAAAAAAAAACATGCAAAGTAAACAAGTTTCAGATACTAGCTTTTTTCATTAGACATTTTGTTTCACTTAAGAGTAGATTGATTTATTAATGATTTAATATGATTCATTCATTCATTTTCCTTCGGTTTAGTCTATTTCAGAGGTCACCACACCAGAATGAACTACCAACTATTCAAGAATAAGTTTTACGCAGCAGGAAACACCCATACACACTCATACACATCAGAGAATTTAGCTAACTTAATTCACCTAAAGTGCATGTCAATGGACTGTGTGGGAAACCAGAGCACCCGGAGGAAACCCACGCAAACACGGGGAAAACATGCAAACTACACACAGAAATGCAAAAACTGGTCCAGCCAGGACTCAAATCAGCGACCTTCTTGCTGTGAGGTGACAGTGCTAACCACTGAGCCACCATATCGCCCTCTATTAAATATGATAAAACATAAAAAGTCATGGTGGCACAATGGGTAGAACGATCGCCTCACAGCAAGAAGGTCGCTAGTTCAAGCCCCAGCTGCGTCAGTTGGCATTTTGAATGTTCTCCCCATGTTCATGTGGGTTTCCTCCGGGTGCTCCGGTTTCCCCCACAGTCCAAAGACATGCAATATAGGAGAATTGAATAAGCTAAATTGGCCGTAGTGTGTGTGAATGAGTGTGTATGGGTGTTTCCCAGTGTTGGGTTGCTGTTGGAAGGGTAACTGCTCCATAAAGCATATGTTGGATAAGTTGGCAGTTCATTCCGCTGTAACGACCCCTGATTAATAAAAGTACTAAGCTGAAAATAAAATAAATGAATAACTTTATAGACTCCTAACATCAATTGACTACACATTTACTCAGTATCTGTTCTTTCACTAAAGTATCATTTTTGAGTAGCCTGCTTTAAAACCCCTGCATAGTGCATACTAGAGAACAAGTGAACTAGACAGAAGAAACTAACACTTGGACATTTATATAATGTAACTATAAACAGGTTCTTATATAAACTTTGGCATCACTTTATTTTGTGGTCCCTTTAACATGATTTGTTGATTATAAGTTACATTGAAACTATATGGCAACTGATTCTCATTAGAGTTTTAGTAGACTAAGGTTGGGGTTAGTCTAAGTTGACATGTAGTTGCAGTTTCTTATAGTGAGTTGAACGTCTGCTGGTGGAGCAGTGTCAGCAGATAACAAGCAAACAATTTACTAATACTCTAAGAGATGCCCAAAGTAGAGCCCGTGGGCCAAATTTGGCCCATTGTAATCTTTGATTTGGCCCATCATCCCATCTGAGAAGAGAGTGAGAAGGATGGAGAGGGTTGGAGCGAATGACTTTAAAAGAGATCCTCAGCCACCTTTTGGTCAGATGTTTTTAATACATTCAATAAAGCCCTCAAAATCAATATAGAACCTGATCCTTTGCTAGCCCTCTTTGGTTTATCCCTTGGATCTGATTTGACAGTCCATGAGAGCAAGGTTGTTGCCTTTACCACAATTTTAACCAGACGTGCCATCCTTTTAAAGTGGAAACACACTCCCCCCTCCTACACATGACAAGTGGATACAGGACATTTTTTACTATCAGACTTGAAAAGCTGAGATGCTCACTCTCTGGATCACTAGATTCCTTTAATAAGACTTGGGATTCCTTTCTTGACTACATCAAAGGCCTGCCTATTACACCTGGTGCCGGCAACCTGTAACATTTACCATTTTATTAGAAGGTTTTTTTTTTTTACATTATTATTATTATTATTTTAATTATTATTATTCTTTCCCATCTGTATGCAGTTATTCTGATGTCATGTTCTTATGTATTTAATTTTCCTAATTTGGTATTTATTTATTGTTGTTTTGTTAATTGAGTTAATGAATGAGAGGTTAGGGGATGAGATTAACAATGGACAATAAATTACTCTTTACCTCTCAATATTCAATTTGTATTGTCATACAAAAGAACAATAAAAAAGATTGAAAAAAAGAGATCGTCATTTCTAATTTGATGTAACCTTTTTTGTTTGTTTGTTTGTTTGTTTTATTGCTGAGCTACAAAAAAATGCCTTTAATGAAATGTTTCAATTAAACGTTGTAAAAACTTAAAAAATGCCACTTGACAAATAGAGGACTATGCAGAAAACATCAGCAATCAAATCAAGGCAAAAAAATAGTGTAACTCCATGATACTGTATTAGTTACTACACTGTAAAACCCGAAAAGTGAAGGTAACTCAAACCATTTGAGGAAACCGATTGCAACAAACCATTAAAGTTCAAAAACTATTCCTGATGAGTACTTTGAGCTTAATCCATTTGAGTAAATGAAGCAATTTGAGCACAGTAAACCCCAATAAATGAAGAGAACTTAAACCAACTGAGTACTGTAAAACCCAATAAGTTAAGGCAACTCAAACCGTTTGAGGAAACCGATTGCTACAAATCATTGGAGTTAAAAAACTAATTTATGAGTACTGTGAACTTACTCCATTTAAGTTGAAGTAATGAGGTATTTAATGAACTCATTACCTTCAACACAGAGTTAAAAACTCTTTTCAAATGAGTAGAATTAACTTTCTGTAAATTTGGAGTTAACTACACTCATTTCATTTGATAAAGTTGACTGTTGGGTTTTACAGTGTATAAAGCAATGTTTTAGTTATTTTTAAATATTATTAAATATATCAGGAATTACTCATGGCAACTATATTTACCTTCGGCCTACTAGCCTCAATCAAGTTTAATTCTTGGTCCTTCATAAAAAAAAAAGTTTGGGCACCATTGCTCTAATGAGAAATAGATGGTATGTAGCTGCAACGTAACTTATAGTCAACGAAATGTGCAAAAGGCACCATCAAAATAATAATAATAATAATTCCTTACATTTATATAGCGCTTTTCTGGCCACTCAAATCGCTTTACCCATTGGGGGGAATCTCCTCATCCACCACCAGTAAAATAAAATAATACCTAAACTTTTTATATTTGTTCAAGTTTTATAGGATGAGTCCATCACACAAGGATGATCTACTCTACTGCACACGACTCTAGACCTCAAATCTAGCTCAGTGACGTGAGGAATCTCCCTGTCCAATCGACAACCGCTAAAATGGGTCATAATATTAATACCAAGACCTACATCTAAAACTCTAGCATCTCTAGAGATTAAACAGATCTCCGTTCACATGTTCAACTTGACAGTGAATCAGGTCAAATAAGACATACATTCTCCACGCCACGAATGTTCCGTAAACAAACTGTTTGCTGGATCTTGCGCGCTGCCGTGACGACTGGAAAGGGGGCGTGAATGTTAAAGGACAAGGGGGCGTGTCTTTAAGCTTCCACAACAACTGGAATCGCTTAGCTGAAAGGGGGCGTGTCCGTGCATCCATCCTTGTGTTTTTGCACCTCTTCAAAAATGAATCATGTTTTGTTTGGAAAAGTGGATTGGCGGATAGTTATAATATAAAATCTGATTTAGTTAGGCTGCTTGCTGTCATGTCATGCAAGAGAAAAATTCGGCGAGCCATTAAAGCCGCGCTAGTCCGATTACAGCAGCCGAATCCCGCGCACATGATCCCCGCGCGCGGCTGCATGGGCTCCATAGCCCGTTGTTGTAACCAAACCCGCTACACTCACACAACAGGTGACGGTGCAATATTAATAAGCTGCTCAGCGCGCAACGCAACCTCTCTCTATGAGCACGCAAACAAACACAAGAGCAGCGTTTACTTATATGAGCAGCGAACTCACCTCGATCCATTTCTGAGCTTCTTGAAAGGCTGGTTCGGGGGTCGCTTCTGCAGATTCAGCCTGATCCAGCTGGGCATTTGAAGCCAAGTCGTCTCCAGAACTGGCCATTTCCCAAATAAAAAGCGTCTTAGCAAGAGGGCCACTGAAATCCTAGATGAGCTATCCGGAGTGTTTACTTCAGAGCATTGGCCGTCAAGCGGACTCGTTGAATATGCTGAGCTCGAGCGTTCACACACTGCGGTTCTCCAGCGCTCAGCAGCACTGCAGATGAACTGCACTTCTACCACGCGCGGTGCAATACGAGTCCGACCTCCTCTGCTAAAAATATAAGCTAAAAAAACATCTGAGGTCTCCGCTCAGCCAATGCGTACGAGCGCATCAGCCTCCCCGTCTGTCCTGCTGAAGAACGGGAGACTGGCATGCGCGAGAGAGTGCGGGGGAAAGGAATTTAACGAGAACAATAGAGCAGTTCCGTTACCGCTCCAGTTACGGCCAGATATCTCTCCCTCCCGCTCTATATATTATACCATAGGCTATATGTTATGTTATAGAATAAAATCGACTGTCACGTCATACGGTTTCTCTCAGTTTGATATATCAAAATACTCCAATTAGACAAAAAATTAAGTTTATTTTAGGAATTATTATTCTAGTGTTATTATTAAGTTTTTTAAAATAAAATAGGTTTTCAGGTAAATTCATAATCCGAAAAGTTACAACAGAAGAGATGAAGAGAAAAGATTAGTAAGGAGATGAATAGATCATGCTGAATGGTTTGAAATTGCTAAATTTGTTCTTTAATAATTTTTACTGTAATGAGGACTTTTTAGACACGTGTAATTTTATCTTTATCCGTTTAAAGCACCTAATATCCTCAGTGAGGCGACGTAGTGGCGCAGTAGGTAGTGATGTCGCCTAACAGCAAGAAGGTCACTGGTTCGAGCCTCGGCTGGGTCAGCTGGTGTTTCTGTGTGGAGTTTGCATGAGCTCCGGTTTCCCCCACAGTCCAAAGACATGCGGTACAGGTGATTTGGGTAGGCTAAATTGTCCGTATAGTGTACGAGTGTGTATGGATGTTTCCAGTGATGGGTTGTGGCTGGAAGGGCATCCGCTGCGTAAAAAACATGTGCTGGATAAGTTGGCGGTTCATTCCGCTGTTGCGACCCCGGATTAATAATAAAGAGACTAAGCTGAAAAGAAAATGAATGAATGAATATCCTCAGTGAGTGACGAAGCTGAAATGGTGGACCTACTCTCAAACGCATAAGCTTACATTTTAAAGGGTTATAGTTCACTCCAAAAGAAATACACAGTTTTATTAAAACAATTTAAAATGTTTTAAATGAAATTCAAAAGCTCCCTCATCCTTCACTGACTCCATAGAAATGAACTAAGTTGTTCAAAGTCCATAAAATGAACAACAAATAGTAGTTCAATTGCAACCATATAAAGCTTCAAGAACATTTCAGTGCACCCCCCAAAAACTGTAAATATGATTCTGTTTGCTGCTAAGTACATGAGATAAGGATGTAAACGTCTTCTCTCCTGCCTCAGGCCATCAGGGTGTGTTTACTATAGGCAATATGACGTATTGCCATTAGTGCAACCCAGGTTCATTTTGAAAACGTACCCCTATATACATTTCTGGAGAGCGCCAAATACGTCCCAGAGGATACGTTTTTTTGCAGTTTTTTTGTTTTCGCAAATCCAACAGAGGCCGCTGTGTACGCTTTTTGAGATCTCAAATTGCTCTTGTGAGTGCCAGTCGTGCCTGCTGTTCTTGCGTAAATCCACCAGAGGCTGCTGTTGACTGACTGACTGACAGATCGACTGACCCACCCTCCTCTTTCCCTAAACCCAATCAAGTGTTTTCAAAAGCAATCTAGAAAAAGAAAAGCCCTCGCCTGATTTTTACCATGTTTTCAGATTTTACCACATTCTCATTCTATTATTTACATGTTTATTTTATTTTTTGGCTTCTGTTTTTGTCTTACCCACTTTCTTTGCCGGACCCGAACCCCGTCATCGTGGTTAACTCCTCTCTGCGTCTCAAGTCCACCAACGTGACCAAACAGTGTCATAGCTCCCTGTAGCGTTTGTTTTAAAGACGAAGTGCAGCCATACGTACTTTGACCACTAATTCACGATCTCCAGAAATGTATATTGGGGTTCACTTTTAGAACGAGCCTGCTATGTTGCATTGTTAGTGTTAGTGTTAGCAGTGCTCAACATCGAATCACATTGAATGTAGTAAACACACAGCATAACCTGATGTAAAACAGGTGAACAAAGCTGTTTTTACCAGCCTGATCTCACGAGGAAACGTAAGTGCTTTACGTTTTGTCAGTTTAGTGGCTAATTCGTATGAGTTCTGTCGTACGAAAATGTACGATTTTAAAAAGGAGGCGAGGCACCCAACCCCACCCGTCATTGGGTGATGAGCAAATCGTACTAATTTGTACGAATTAGATCGTACGAATTCATGCGAGTTAGCCACTAAATCAAAAAGTTACGAATTGCCGTGAGATTGCGTTGGTTTTTACAGTTTTTATTGACACACAAAAATGTTCTTGGAGCTTTGCATGATTACAGTTCAACCACTCAAGTCACATGGAATGTCTTGAAAATGTTTTGGTTCCTTTTCTGGACTTTGAACGTCTTGGAACCGTTGTTGTATGTGGAGGATGAGAGAGCTCTCTGATTTCATCTAAAATATCTTACATTGTGTTCCGAAGATGAATGAAAGTCTCAGGGGCTTGTAACGACATGAGGGTGAGGAATTGATAACAGAATTTTCGTTTATGGGTGAACTAACACTTTAGGGATGTAAATGTCAACAGCTAAAAATGTTTTCTATTGATTTAATTCGAATGAATTTGTAGGATCTTAATAGCTATGTTTCCATCCAACAATGTGAATGACCTTTATGCGCAAAACTGGGTTATCGCATAAAAGACGTGTGAATAAAGCAGCGTTTCCATCAAACAAGTCAAAGCGAACAAAATCGTCACTTCCTGATTAACTGGCGCCAAATATCAACAGTAAAAACTGAATTTGCTGCAGTAGGAGAAGCTGCGTCAGTCTTTTCTTCATCTAATAAATGACTTGGACCTCAGAAGGCAATCCTGACACGCAGTGAACGCGCGGTGGCGTTTGAAGGTGTCAGACGCGGACCACAGACGCTCTTGATTCTGGATATCACTAATAATATAATAACACTAATACTTAAACGGTAAGGCGTTTTAAAATGACTAAAACAACATTTAAGATGTTTTACAATATGCTCAGCCTGCTGGTTTGTACATTTACATGCATCATCACATGATCTCTTATAACAAAATTACATTACCTTTTTTTAATGCGCACACTGGAATTTGTGCGGTAAAAGTGTTTCCATTGTAGTTTATGCGCATCTTTTCGTATCGAATAAAAAGTTTATCCTACTCAGTTATGCGCATATGCTTTTTATGCGCATTTTCAAAATGTATGCGCATCATGGCGTTTCCATCAACCGTTTTTTTATGCGCATATCTAAAATGTGCATAAAAATAGGTGGATGGAAACACAGCTATTGATACGTTTTAGTATGATTTGCTCATCCCAGTGATGATTGGGTTTAGGGAAGGGCTTTGGTACTACACCTTCTTTTAAAAATCGTACATTTTCCTATGACTGAATTGAATTAGCCGCTAAACTAACAAAACAAACCATATTTAGATTCCTTGGTAGTTGTCTTGTGAGATCAGGCTGAAAAATGTCATTATTAGTTAGTTTTAAAGAGATTTAATTGCAGAACATGATAATAGGTCAATGTAAAATATTCAATTAAATTTAATTAAATATTGAAAATATATAAAACAGATCATTAAAAATATAAATGTAAAAAATATACCACATTACATTTTTATTAAAAGATGCAAATCAACTATGAAGTGTTTTGTTTTTAAAGTAGAAGTGGTTCCACTTTTCCCCCAGAGCTGTTTTAGTGTATTTATTGGAGTTCACCATCTTTGGTATTTTCCATCCCCCACATTTTAAATATCTGTGGTATTGTAGCTCTAAGAAGGACAAAAATACCACGGTTAATTTCTGCCCTGGTACAATGTGCCACCTGTGCATGTTTGTTCATAGCAGTCACATTTGCCGCCAGAATGATTAACTGTTGGTTGCACCCCAATTACATCACATTGTCTCTCTTACAGCCATTTACCCTGAACTTACAATGGGAGATAGAGTTGGAAAGATAATATGAAGTAACAGGTCTACATGGGTTAATTTTGTAATTACTATATTAAGTGCATAATATAGCCTACAGTACATGTGGAACTGCGCTGACAAACTAAATGTGCATATTAGTAATTTTTGTGTCCTTTCAGCTTAATTGTACATTTAAACAATAGTAAAATTAATTGGCTATATACTTATTATGGATACATTAAAGCTTATTTCATGTAATTATGTATAATTTACTGTTTTATGTACATGTAACAAAATCACTGTTAAATAAAAAGTGTTAGCCAAATTGCTACCTATTTGTCTATAAGTCGAAACAGTTGTCTGGGAACACTGATTTTCAACTGTAGAATAACTGAACAACCTTTTAATGTAGACCTATTTTTAGTTAATCAGTTGTATCAATTTATATTTAAATTAATTCAAATGAATGTTTGAAACTTTCACCTTTAATAGTGGCGCTCTTGCAGAAAATCTACATTTTCCATGATGTACAGAAGTTTCTGCATTCTATATTACCCATGAATGTCGTACAGCTGCAGAAATCGAAGAGATCTTTAGCTCCACCCCACTCCATGAAGCACCACAAATTATATAATTGAGTCAGTCTTTCAGTGATTTATGTTGTGGTCTAGTTCATAGCTTCTAATGCTTTAAAAGAGATTCGTTTTATTTCTTTTTGGAAAAAAATACATCTGAAACTAGTGCTGCTTTATAAGGGCCAGCAATGTACACTACCTGACAAAAGTCTTGTCGTTGAATCTTGTTGTAAGAGCAACAAATAATAACTTGATTTCTAGTCGATTATTTGGAAAAGTGGCTGAAGGTTGATTTTTCTAATGAATCATCTGTTAAACTGCATTCCAATCATCACAAATACTGCAGAAGACCTATTGGAACCCGCATGGACCCAAGATTCTCAGAGAAATCAGTTAAGTTTGGTTAAGGAAAAATCATGGTTTGGGGTTACATTCAGTATGAGGGCGTTTGAAAGATCTGCAGAGTGGATGGCAACATTGACAGCATGAGGTCTCAAGACATTTGTGCTGCCCAATACATTACAAACCACAGGAGAGGGCAAATTCTTCAGATCAAATCTCATACTTCAGCCTCCACATCAAAGTTCCTGAAAGCAAAGAAGGTCAAGGTGCTCCAGGATTGGCCAGCCCAGTCAGCAAACATGAACATTATTGAGCATGTCTGGGGTAAGATGAAGGAGGAGGCATTGAAGATGAATCCAAAGAATCTTGATGAACTCTGGGAGTCCTGTAAGAACGCTTTCTTTGCCATTCCAGATGACTTTATTAATAAGTTATTTGATTTAATTTAAATTCTTTTTCCACTGCACCATGACTTTATATTCTATACTGTACATTATTTCTGTTACGTGACAAGAGTTTTCTATGCAAAGTCAGACCTTATTGTCCTAATTAAATAATTTTATTTTGATAAAATAAGCTAAGTATAGAGGGCTTTGCCTTTCATATAAGCCACTTCTGATGCCAAATGATCAAGTAGAAGACAAGTTATTATTTGTTGTTTCTAAAACTTGGATAGGCGACAAAACTTTTGTCAGGTAGTGTAGAAAGGATTGAACGTATCAGGTCACTTATACATTAAGAATTCGCAGTACCAACTCTACATATTCATTTTTAATTACAGAGTCTGCAAAGGTGTGTAAAGCATCATTCAGGCTGTATTAAAGGCAGACTTTTAGTGCTTTGTTACTATTGACTGCCTGAGCTGCCATATAAATATATCCAAATATTTAATGATTTAAGATTTTAGACAAAGTAGTCATACAGTCATAGTTAAAGGTTTTTAAAGATGGAGAAAAAAAAAACAGAACAATTATATCTAGACTAAAAATTTAAATGAATAACAGTGGCCATTTCTGGAAAAATTGCCCACAGACTAACAAATCTCCTAAACCACAACATTAAAGTGACATATTACATTTCTCCTACACTGTTTTAAATTTCTTTATATATTACCATGAACCAAATGAAATACAACTGCAGATAAACACAGGTGCCCTTAAGATGAATACATTTTCTTTCATTCTGTTCTGCGGTCAAATTGTGTGTTAGTTTCAGATTGTGTATTTCTATTATACCGGATTTTACAAAAACTGAGCTCATTGCATCAGATAAGAAAAGGTATTCTTATTTGGTCTGACCAGCAATTGACAAGCAATAACCAGCATAAAACAGCATCAAAACATACCTTACCAGCATATGATGTTTTTTAATGGTGCCAATACGCCACCTGCAGGCTGCAGGAAAGACATCTTATTCCTCAAGGAAAATGCTTGTATGATAACTGTTATCATTCCACATCTACAATGGACAGGAAAGTTATGTTTTATTTAGACTACTTTATGTAATTACAGTTTTTCACAATTGTTTACACACAATTACTTGTACTTCAGACACAATGAGTACAACATGTAACTGATGCACCAACCCCCTGAACCAATTCTGCTAAACTACAAGCACAATTCCTGCTTTACACTCAAATTGCAGATTTAAAACACACTTTTTTCAAAACACTACACACAATTCTCTGCATTTGGCACATTTTTCATGCAGAAAATCTCTTGTTTTCACAAGGAACACACTGTTATTCAAAATTGTAAAGTCAGTTGTCCTACTTTGCATACTAACTCATCACATGGGTAAACACCTGTCACACAAAATTGCAATTTAGAAATCAGAGCTCATCTTGTTCATTACTGGTTCACTGCCCACCTATGTTTTTTAGTTGTTTATCTCTCTACATATTCTCCATTTCTCAATCCTATTGAGGAATTTTTTTTCTGCCTGGGGTTGGAACGTGTATGACTGAAATCCACAGTTTTTTTTTTTTTTTTTACTGTACAACAGTATTCTGTAAATCCTTCTGTTGATGGCATATGTAGACCACGTTATGTGCAACTTTGTGTTGGTTGATATGAACACTGTGTACGCTGTTTTTTGTGGGGAAAAATACAGTAAAATATATTTGTTACTTTGTATTTGTGTGTTTTGTATAAAAATAATATTCTGAAATATTTTACAATGCACTTATGTAGGCCTATGTACTGTCTGCAGTAATTGTAACACTGAACAAAAAAAGGCTCACAGTAAGTCATTATGATAAATGGAGAAGAAGTGGTCATAGTGTTTTACATTAAGCACATCAGTGTTCAAATGGTTCTTATAAATGTCTAGTCATGTGATGGTTTGTGTGTGTCATATGAAAAAAAAAAAACATTTTGAGATGAAATCACATTGTTTTGAATGTAAAGTTTCATTTTGCAGAAGAATTGAAGGGTTTTGCCCAATGTGTGTGTGTTTTGTGATTTGTGTGTAGAGTTCTGACAATATGAGACTTGCTTTCAGAAAATGTGTGTAAACAATTGGGAAAAACTGTAATATTGTTGTGTCATAGCCTGTCATAAAAACTATATCAAAAGATCATATTGGTTGAGAAGTTTGAAGTGAATGTTTTTTTTCAGTTTTTTCCAACTGCTTACACACAAAATCTTTTGTTGTCACACAATTTCTGAAACCTGTCACTCAAAATGCAAAACTACACCTCAAATCTCCAAAATCAGAAGCTATTTCTCAGCTTTAAACTCACATTTCAATAGCATAAAACACTTTTTTCAAAACTCTACACACAACTCTCTACCTAAAACACAAAACTCTAACAGGAATCCACTTGCTTTCCTTTTCCATACACAAGCAATCAATATTGTACACTTATTCACAAAGTCACACACACACTGCTCAAATATGGAAACACTAATTTCCTAACTGATCACTAACCAATCACTGCTTTTTTCTAGTATATGCCAAGAGTGATGGGACACCGGGGCTGTTCTGGTCCAAAACAAAACTGGTTTTCCACCCTTCCATAATTTGTAGTTTTGTACCTACCCCATTTTCTAAATCCTAAATTCTAAAAGAATAGAGGAATTCTTCTGAGCCTAGCACTGTAAAGTGTATGATGGCCAACCCTATGCCCACATGATGCTTTCCCAGGCAATGGATGCTTCTCCCCCGTGGGAATCCCTTCACACACAATTGTGTTCTTCACTGTATTCTAAAGAACATACTTTTGCTTTACATATGTTCTTTTTTTTTTTTTTTTTTTACATTTTTACATACAGTATGTTTATGTTTTGTTATGCTATAAACACCAATAATGTTTGGCCTAATAAATATTTTGTTTTTTCATGTCATTGGTGTTTACAGTGTACCTGTTACTCCTCTCAGCAGATTACTGTCACTGTAAACATTGTATTGAAATGTAGATATAAGCCTAAAGAGCAAAGAGCTTTAGATTTAGAACAACAGTGTTTACATGCTACAGTATATCCAAACATTTTACTGTTATGAAAGCAGTGTTTGCCATTTGATGCAAATGCTTCATTCTGACATGTGTTTATGGCATTTTGAATGCAGTGTTACATTTTGAAGGAGATGTGAGGCATTTTGCATTTTGTGTGCGCAGTTTTAAGAATTGTGTGTAGAGTTTTGAAAATGTAAGCAGTTGGAAAAATCTGTAATAGTTTGATAGTATAATGGGCGATCATTTCACCAATTCTTTATACAATCAGGGTTAAACTACACTAACAACAGTTTAACCAGTGTATTAATACATTTTATTGAGCATATTTCAAGATAATTTAGGCCTATGTCTCTTACAGAGAAGTCTACCAGGAGAAACAACCCATTCTTTTATTTTTTAAGCAAAAAAAAAAAAAAAAGTAAGCTAAAAGCCCTAATATCACTAACCTTGCAAGATATCCAGAGAAATGTCGTCCCAAAAAGTTTTGTTTTTTTTGTATCAACTCTGGGAATTTGTTAACACGATTAACTTAAGTCTCACTCCCATTTTTGGCCCTCTAGCGGTAAACAATAAAACAACACTTAGTGAAATCATAAAGCGGTTTTCACTACAAATACAAAAAAAAAATAAATAAAAACGTTACTAAAAATCACGTTTTAACCATTAATATCACTAGGCCTACATGTTAATGCTTTCTAGTCTTCTGGGACATTCCGTATACATATACATTAAAATAAATTACTTAAAAAATGTATTTCACTTTTAAAATCCTGCAGGGTTTCTATTGTACGTTATTTTGTTTTTATTCTTTTCACAATGGTCTTTTTAATTATGCTGTAGTTGAGTTGTTGGAAGTTTGAACAACATTAAAAACACAAATTGTTACCATTTCGTCCTCTGTTGACGAAATGCAACTAAAACTCAGGCCCAAAAGATAATCAAAATAGGAGGATTTGACCACCTCGTCAGCTAAGTTAATATTCTCTTTTATATCTTACCTGACAGGTAAGGAAGCCGTCGTTTAGTCCTCAAAACGTCGATTTTTATTAACCATTTCTCTTTTTTTTTCTTGTAAACTATGCTCTGTTTGAATAACTTTGTTTTTATATTTTACGTTTTTAACATTTTTATATGATCTGTGGTTAATTTAGCTCACTTCAAGCAAATTACGCACCTGAGCCGCTGGTGCTGTTGTGTACTGTTGCCAACTGACATGAACTTCCCGCGAAATCCGTCCAGTATAAAACACTTAAAGGGATAGTACATCCAAAAATCTACATTTACATAATATTTACTTGCCATCAAGTAGTTCCAAAACTTTATGAATTCCTTTATTCTGTTTATTTTAAAGAAAGCTGGAAACCGGAGTGGTATTTGTTTTCTCTACGGATCACGTCAGTGTATACCAGTTTTCTTCAAATATTTTCTTTTGAGTTGAAAAGAAGAGTCAAAAAGTTTTGGAACAAATCTGTAGAGTGAGTAGGCCTAAATGGTGACAGAATATTCAATTTTGTTGAAACTATCCCTTTGGGGCCGGTGTCCCTGCAGAACTTCCAGCTTGCCTCAACACACCTCCATAAAAGTTTTAAGTAGCCTATACACCATACAAAATGCTGAGTTCTACACAATTCATTCATTCAATCATTTTCTTGTCGGCTTTGTCCCTTGCGGGGTCGCCAAAGCGGAATGAACCGCCAACTTATCCAGCACGGTTTTACGCAGCGGATGCCCTTCCAGCCGCAACCCATCTCTGGGAACTTCTACACAATTCCTTCATGTTATTCCAACACAAACAGATTAAGTTAACTTAATCATTTTTTTTTTACAAATTTAAGTGGATCGAACATAAAACAATTAAGTTGTCCAACAAAAAAACTTAACATATGCCTTTTCAACTCATTTTAAACAAGTAGTTTGAACAAGCAGCCAAGGTCATTTTTTTGAGTGTACCTAAGACCTTGAGCTAAACTCTGTAGGACACCAGCCCTCCAGGAACAAGTTTGTTGACCCCCGCTTTAAGGCATACCAGTAATTCAGTTTATGAAAAGAACAGAAAGTAGTTATTATGTAGCATATTTGCTCGTAATTCCTATTTTGTTCAATTAGAACAAAATCGTTACCCAGTGAACACCCTTAATGAAAAAATAAAAAAAAAACACTGCGTTGCATTAGAACAGGGGTGTCCAAACTCGATCTTGGAGGGCCAGTGTCCTGCATAGCTTAGCTCTAACCTCCAAAACACCTGCGTGGAAGTTTCTAGTATACCTAGAAAGAGCTTGATTAGTTGGTTCAGGTGTGTTTAATTGGGGCTGGAACTAAAATATGCAGGACACCGGCCCTCCAGGACCAAATTTGAACACCCCTGCATTAGAACTTCCCATGATAACATGACACCAGGGGTCATATATGGCATTGGTATGATATTAAAAATAAAGATGAGGAACAGGACACAACAGCTATCAACAGGTTCATGCAACAAGACACTATAGAAACATCTAATTCATAGTTTTTGATAAATCTGAAATTATACAACAAACCATAATTCCTCCCCAATGCCTCTAATTACGCTGTATATCATTATATAAATGACCTCAATTTCCAAATTAGGATGTGGTCTTTCTTTTGACATCATTTGCTAACATATGTATACCTGTATAACAATAAATAACAATCAATAGAAGCATGTTTAAAAGGGCTGTTGTGGGACCTTCTGCAGGGTCCAAGTAACACTTACGAATTAAAACTAAGTAACGCTTAAGAAGCGTCTTATTGATGAGATTACAGCACTTGTTAAATCATTTTTGTTTGCTATTAAGTAGTTACACTTAATAAAGAATGAACAGTAATTCAGTACTGTTTGGATGACATTCTGTGCTTTTTATATCACCAAACCTTTTGCAATTGTAACATCTGCATACATTTATGCGGCAGTAAAATGTATAAAGCACTGTTTTAAATAGGTGTTCCTCACCATTTACTCACACTCAAGTGGTTTTAAACTTAAAAGATTTTCTTTATTCTGTTGAATGATGAACAAAAATGTTGGAAAAAGCAGCCATTGACATCCATAATAGGAAGAAAAATACTACAAAACTCATTGACTGCTGCTTTCCAGTGTTTTTTAGTATACGTTTGTGTTTGACAGAAGAAATAAACTGAAACCGGTTTGACAAGCCAATGATGACCTTTTTCATTTTAGGTGAACTATTCGATCATTCATTTTGTTCCGCGTATCCGGGGCCGGGTCATGGGGGCAGCAGTCTCAGGAGAGAACCCCAGACCTACCTCTCCCCAGACACTTCCTCCAGATGATTCCGAGGCATTCCCAGGCCAGCCAGGAGACAAAGTCCCTCCAGCGTGTCCTGGGTCTTCACATAGGTCTCCTCCTGGTGGGACATGCCTGGAACACTTCTCTAGGTAGGCATGTAAAACAGATGCCCGAGCCACCTTGGCTGGCTTCTCTAGATGTGGAGGAGCAGTGACTCTACTCCGAGCCCTGCCACCCTGCAAAGAAAACTCATTTCGGCTGCTTGTATCCGAGATCTTGTCCTTTCAGTCATGACCCAAAGCTCATGACCACCGGTGAGATTAGGAATGTAGATTGACCGGTAAAACGAGAGCTTTGCCTTTCAGCTGAGCATTGACAGTATTACTGCTGCACCGATCCACCTGTCAATCTCACGTTCCATCCTTCCCTCACCCTTGAGCAAAACCCCAACATACTTGAACTCCTCCACCTGGGTTAAGGACTTTTCTCCAACCTGGAGATGGCAAACCACCTGTTTCCAGTGGAGCACCATGACCTCGGACTTGAAGGTGCCGATTCTCATCCCAGCCGCGTCACACTCCATGCATGCTGAAGGTACGTGTTCGATGAAGCCAACAGAACAACATCATCTGTGAATAACAGAGATGAATTTCTGTGGTCCTCGAATCGGACCCCCTCCAGCCCAGGGTTAGAGTTAGGCCCAGGGCTGCGCTTTGAAATTCTGTCCATGAAAATTGAAGGGGGTGAACTATCCCTTTAATTTTAATTTCCCAATAAAGTAACAATATGGCATCTGTATAAATGTAATCTACTTATGAGTGATATTTGAAATGTTACGCTTGAATTTCTGTGTATTTCTTGTATCCAAGTTAATCAACTCAAGCAAAATGCAACTGCTGTCAGCATTTGTTCTGTCCATGACTTTATAGTGGTGGTCATGCTACACTTCTCATTCCTCTGATTTACTTTCACGTGCATGCAAAGAAAATGAGACAAGAAACGCAAGCCTGTGCAAATTTGGAGTTTGATGAACTCTGGCCTGCAATTATATATTATGTAAAGACGTGCTTAAAGTCTTCTGTAATGTACAATTTGAAACAACAGTCAAAATGTTCGAGCATTTTAAGTGGATGGCAACAAGGGGACAGAAAGATGTGGAGGATTCAATTTCTTTCAATGGTTACTCTCTGAAATCCTGAATATCCTTTGAAATCCTTTCCTTTATATTGTAAAGTGTGTACAGCAGTTACTTAAGACAATGACCTGTGCAATATTTATAATCTACTTCAATAAAATCTTAATTGCTTACTTAACAACGTGTAAAGATACATTACCAAGAATATCTCAACATATTACTACAGATCATTTGCATTCACTGCCTTATGTCATCTATCAGAATGCAGGAAGAATTAAATTATATTTATGTATCCCTGTACAGGGTATTGCTTTTAATATGACTTGATTCAATTTAAATAGTTCACCAAAAAATAAAAATTATGCTATTATTTATTTCACCCTTATGTTGAGCCAACCCCCTGATACCTTTGTTAATCTTCCGAACACGCAAAAAAAGATGTTTTAGATTAAATCAAAGAGCTCTCTCATCCTCAGTAGATAGCAAAGTCCAGAAAAATACCAGAAAATGTCCTCAAAACTGTGGGTTTCCTTCATGTGGTTCCATCGGAATATCATTTATAAGCTACATAAACATTTCTACATAAAACAAAAACATTGACTTTTTTCAACGGTTTCTTCTCAATATAGTGGCAATATAGGCTGTGTGTTCATTTTAAGCACTGAGATGTGTGTTGCATTAATATTGTTGTGTGTGTGTGTGTGTGTGTGTGTGTGTGTGTGTGTGTGTGTGTGTGTGTGTTATTGTTGTTGGGGTCACATTATCTCTGATACACCTGTGCGGGTATACATCAGTGCACTGCTCATGAATGTGCACAATATACTGACACTAAGGAGAAGAAATACTATTAAATAAAGTCATTATTTTTGTCTCATGTGTCATAATTTTGTCATAATATTCTGATTGATCCACTGAAGACACGTGGAATGTTTTTTGGTACTATAGTTTTTGAATGGTTGCTGTCAGCTCTCAAGATTTCATCCAAAATATCCAATTTTTTTAGTTCCAAAGATGAAAGTCCACAGGGGGGATTGGAATGACATGAGTGTGCATTTAGCAATTAGACCATTTTCAATTTTGGTGAACTAACCCTTTGATAATATACACAAGCATGTGTGGCGTTTCCCAAACGTCAGTTTGTGACTTGCAAATGTGATTTAAGTTTTATACAACAGTTTTGTACAGTTAAGAGTGATTGAGTTAAAAGCTTTTGTTTCTTTTTATCAATAAAAATAATTTAAAAGCCAGAAAACGGCATTTTTGTGCTTCACAGAGCAAGACTGGAGTTTAATTGAGTTTTTTCCTCGGAATTGAACGTTTGATCTGATAATTTGTGCAATGATTCAGTGAACTATTAATTTGAACAAATAGAAAATAGTTTGAAAGAATGATTCAACTGATTAAAATCTATTTTTCTCAACTGATTTTGTACCATCTATACAAATAAATAAAGCCCACATAACTGCACACATTCTGCTAGAAGTGTTTCCGTTGTCTTTCACATTAGAAATTAATACAAAATCAAAGTAAATCAACTGTCATTTTAGGGGTGGAAAATTCATTTAAAGTGAAAGCTCACCCAAAAATAAATATTCTGTCAACATTTCCTCACTTCACTTGTCACGTACACATCTGAGGCTTTTTCTTCTGTTCAGAACAAAAGTAGATATTTTGAAAAATGTTGAGAGAAAAATAATCAGTAACCATTGACTTCCATAGTATTTGTTTATCATCTTTTGTGTTCAACAGAAGAAAACTCAAAGTTTGCAACCCCTTGAGTGAGTAAATATAGAGTTAATTTTTATTTGTGGGTGAACTACCCCAGTAAACCAGCCGAAAGATTTGAGAATGTAGACATCAGAGATGAAGAGATGCGAAAAAAATGGAAAAAGTAAAGAACAGAAAAGGTCAGGGAAGAGAATATTATACATTTATTACCGAGCCACCCTTTAAAATCCAAAAGACTGGGAATAGGGGTCAGAGACAAGGAAAAAAAAAAACATTTGCACTACTTAAAGCATTACTAGTAATATCTCTCATCATCATAATGATAATAATAATAATAAAAAGTACAAATGTTTGTTAAAAATTTTTATATCAAGCCTTCAAATGATTTTGGTTACAGATATTATACATATGAAACTACAACATGTTAAATGATACAATTTGTATTTTAATGGTAAGAATTAAAACAACCAATAAACAAACGCAAGAGAATTCATAAGCTCTCTTATTGGTTTCTGCAAAACAAAAGAATACGGGGAGAGAGAAGAAAAAAAAAACATAAATAGTAAAACTGAGGTAACTGCTATTGTACCAAGCAGGGAAAAACAAAACAAAAAAACCTCCTATAACACAGAAAGACGATGGTTAAGTAAGAGTAATGCACGTTTGTTTTTGCAAAGAATAAAGAATTCATAAGTTCGTGGTCGTCATGAATTCGATTATGACACTAAAGCGGACAACACTGGAGAATGGTTTAAAGGCATCTCTCATTAAGACACTGCAGGCTCTGAGACTAAAATCACACAAGTATATGACACTTTCTACACCAGTCATAGAGCCCACGTCATGCCACGCAGAGGCAGTTATATCCATTCATAATGACAACAATGCAGGACGTAAAACCATCATACACGCAAACAAACAAACACCCCCTTCTGGGTCGTAACACATCTCAGGCATTCATTATAAAGTAACGCACATGGCTATGAATGGCTATAACAGCCTTATTGAGGCTGTATGAATGGGTGCACTGGAAGGCAGTTTGAGTACGGAAAAAAAAAAGAAGCTAACTGTATAGAGAGGGCAGTGACAAAACGACAAGAGGCTGAAACCGTTTACTAAAACCAAGAGACTTTTTGGAATGATAATAACAACATTGCAATCTGTATTAGCCTTTTTTAGTCTGCAAAAATCCAAAACAATATGATAATAACTCCTCTTTGACTGGGCATGTACACATTTTTGCTCTGATTACTACATCTTAAAGCATGCGAAATCAAATAATGATCTACATTTTTTTAATCAGAGCTAGTTCTGGTAATCTACTAGTTTAGCTGGCTTATGGATCACTTCTTGGGCAAAAATGATACCTGATATTGGGCCTAAAAAAGATGAATCGCTATTTTAAGACACATAGGGTTAAGTTCATCTCAAAATGAAATCCTGTCATCATTTACAGACACTTACATTGTTCAAACTTTTTTTTGACACACAGACATTTTAATCTAAGATTTCTGTTCCTCAATTGAAAGCTGGAGTGGTTTAATCAAAGTCTTCGAAGAAAACATGATCACTTTATACAATCAGCAGAAATAATTTGGACTTTTATTCGCATATTCGCACCATTGAGCAGGAGACAATTTTGCAGCATTAAAATTTGGTGATATTTGGAACCACTGAAATGATTTTGTGTGTTATGCAATATGCAAATAACAGCAAAAGAAATTAAAGCTTTCATATATCATTAAAAATATCTTCTAAGGCATTTCAAAGATGAAGGTCTTATGAGTGTGAAACAACATAAGGGAGAGTAAATGATGAGGAATTTACATTTCAGGACATTTAGACTTTTCCCGCATATACACGTTGATCAGGAGACAATTCTGCAGCATTAAAATTTGGTCAAATTTGGAACTATTGAAATGAATTATTTGTGTGTCATGCAATATGCAAATAACAGCAAAAAAATCCATTTATTGTATAATGTTCATATCTTTCCAAAACAATATAACAAAACCTTATATTTACAGGTATGGATTATTGTTTTGATCGATTCATAAATGGTTTAAATTAAACTTTGAAATGTCAGAAATTAAAGCTTTAATATATCATAAAAAATATCTTCTAATGCGTTTCAAAGATGAAGGTCTTATGGGTGTGAAACGACATAAGGGAGAGTAAATGATAAGGAATTTACATTTCAGGATATTTAGACTTTTATTCGTATATAAACGTTGATCAGGAGACAATTCTGCAGCATTAAAATTTGGTCAAATTTGGAACTATTGAAATTAATTATGTGTGCGTGTCATGCAATATGCAAATAACAGCAAAAAACGTTCATTATTGTATAAAGTTCTTATCCTTGCAAAAAAATAAAAATTGAATAAAAGCTTATATTTACAGGTATGGATTATTGTTTTGATCGCTTCACGGACGGTTTAAAGCAAACATTGAAATGTCAGAAATGAAAGCTTTCATATATCATTAAATATATCTTCTAAAGGGTTTCAAACATGACTGAAGGTCTTACAGGTCTGAAACACCACAAGAATGAGTAAATGATGACAGAATTTACATTTAAGGACCAAACTAACCCTTTTACAGTGAACTCAACAGCCACCAACTCATAAAAACAGACACTATGAAGCTTTAAGTGCTACATGTGGTGATTTCTACACGACCAATCTGCAGGTCTGGCTAATACATGGCATCAAAGGTTATTTTTTTAATTTGAAGATAGCAAAAAGGTGAGAGATTTCAAACAAAACTGGATAAAAATAAGGCTGCAGCAGTATAAATCTATAAAGAAACTCAAAAATATTCCACTGCCCTCTAAACCAATCACATGTCATGTCAGTGCGCATCGTCAGCCAATCCCAGACGAGAATAAAAGTGAGAGTGAAAAGCCAGTGTTCTGTACCACACATATGGGATAAATAACAAACAACTGATTTTCTAATAATACACACACACACTCTCTCTCACACACACAAATCACACACACACCTCACAGTTTTCCAATTCTATGCTAAATCATAATTGAGCAGGAACCACCCAAAAGCCTGTTTTTCTGTATAGATAGAATTTGAATCGCAATCTTTTCCTCCATTTTTGGAAAAAAACAGTCTTCCATAATTGCATTTTTTTTCCTATTTTTCTTTTTTAAAGTTGTAATTTGTCCCTCTATATTGATACATACATACATATTTATATATAGCTATATTTGTTGGTAAAATATAAAAGCCCATGCTCACAACATTAACCTTCGAAAAGAGACCACCACACCACAGTGTGCTCACATAGCCGGGAATGTTAGTGCACATACACGCTCACTCATTCACACAAGACTGCAACATACCAACACCCACCCCCAAAAGGGGAGAACTAAACTATATATATTTATATATTAAAAAAAAGAAACCAAAGAAAAACAATATCAGAACCAGAACATAACCAGAATGATAATATGAACCATAATCTTTGGACTTCCACTCAAAGAATTAGTGATCAAACAACCGAAGGGACGTGTGTGTGTGTGTGTGTGTGTGGGTGTGTGTTTATCTCTCAGTGAGTCTGATATTCGCGGATGAATACCAGACAATGATTTTTAATGCATAAAATTTTGACGAATCATTTGCAGCAGTCATCTGTGTGCGAGGAGCAATTATGCATGTGGAAGTTAACTGAATGTAACAGGAGAATAACAGAAGTGTTTAGTGTGTGTGTGTGTGTGTGTGTGTGTGTGTTTGTTTGGGGAGCAGCATCACTCAGAATCCCGCTGGACTTCAGATGCATCCGCTCGGCAAATAGGACAGGTTCTGTTAGCCTGGAAGACAAGAGAAGGACAGAGGTGTCACACGAGTGTATAGATCGTAACTAAAAGAAAGCAGTTGTTTGATGTCTCTCGTCAAAAAGGTGGTCAGTTGAGGGATATATTTTGTTTCTATTTTTTTTTTCCATCTCCATTGTAGTCCTCTTTAGTGTTGCAACTCATTTCCTCATATTGATCATGGAAGTGCGCTTGTTTTTGCGACCCAAAAGATTTTCCAAAGCTCCAGATACAGTGTGGTCATATGGACGCTAAAACTAGAGTTTTCACATCATGATGTCAGCATGCCCGCTAATTTCTGAGGCAAATTCTGCACATTCGCAGCGAATGAATCATGTATTTTGCAATGTTCAACCATGGGATGATATTCCACCTCTGTACTAACATTTGCATTGACTAGAATGCAAATGACCCTTCGCTAAGCCACACCCAAAACCCACCACACACTATATGTGGCTTTGCAACCATATGCGCAAGAGGTCTGTCAAGCTTTCGAGTAATGGAAACAAGCCAAAGCGTTTTGCATATGGATTGTGCAAATCTGATACCCGGTATCCTAAAAGTTTGGACGGGGTGGTGGAATTTCTTTCCCTTTCTAAAACCTAAAACCCAAGCGGAGAAATGCCAGCGTGGACTAAGCTGCATGAGGGGCTGTAAATACAGCACAATCCAGTCATATTTCCATCTGATTTATGCCACGAATATTTGAAATTACATATCAACAGAACAAAACAGAGATATGGTCACAAACTGAGCCCTTGCAATCAATATACTTCACCCGCAGCTGTTTTTCAGTAATTTATAACCCTCATACCCATGTCAGAGCTACAATTCACCGATGTTTTTGTCTGTCTTTTGGAGATTTAGTCACACGCTATAGTGGGTTAGTGTGTGCATTTATATTTGGTTTCGGATTAATATTTGCTGGTAGGGAATATTGGTGGGGAAAACCTATTTGTTAACTTCTGCTATTTATACTTTGATTTGCATTTCAATTTATTTATTTTTTCCATTTAACAGCAAATTAGAATAGAAACTGTATAAAAAGCACACAAACATACTGACAGTTATAGGTGCTGTACATTGTTATGAGTCAATGATGCTAATATTTAGCACAAATTCATCAAATTTCCCTTTCAGCTGTTCTTTTTATGAATTAATTATGTAGAAGCACTGTCCATGCGTGTTTCCTCGTCGGTTAGTAACGCTATATTTTATTGCACAACAATAGTCTAATCAGAAAGGTACAATCCGGCATGAAAGCTTGACAGGGGTAACAACCGTAACTAAGGAGGGCGGGGTTTAGTGAAGGGGCAATTTAGTTGCGAAATATACTTAATTTCATGTTTGATGTACAGGGAGTGCAGAATTATTAGGCAAGTTGTATTTTTGAGGATTATTTTATTATTGAACAACAACCATGTTCTCAATGAACTTAAAAAACTCATTAATATCAAAGCTGAATATTTTTGGAAGTAGTTTTTAGTTTGTTTTTAGTTTGAGCTATTTTAGGAGGATATCTGTGTGTGCAGGTGACTATTACTGTGCATAATTATTAGGCAACTTAACAAAAAACAAATATATACCCATTTCAATGATTTATTTTCACCAGTGAAACCAATATAACATCACAACATTTACAAATATACATTTCTGACATTCAAAAACAAAACAAAAACAAATCAGTGACCAATATAGCCACCTTTCTTTGCAAGGACACTCAAAAGCCTGCCATGGATTCTGTCAGTGTTTTGATCTGTTCACCATCAACATTGCGTGCAGCAGCAACCACAGCCTCCCAGACACTGTTCAGAGAGGTGTACTGTTTTCCCTCCTTGTAAATCTCACATTTGATGATGGACCACAGGTTCTCTATGGGGTCCAGAACAGGTGAACAAGGAGGCCATGTCATTAGTTTTTCTTTTTTTAGACCCTTTCTTGCCAGTCACGCTGTGGAGTACTTGGACGCGTGTGATGGAGCATTGTCCTGCATGAAAATCATGTTTTTCTTGAAGGATGCAGACTTCTTCCTGTACCACTGCTTGAAGGTGTCTTCCAGAAACTGGCAGTAGGACTGGGAGTTGAGCTTGACTCCATCCTCAACCCGAAAAGGCCCCACAAGCTCATCTTTGATGATACCAGCCCAAACCAGCACTCCACCTCCACCTTGCTGGCATCTGAGTCGGACTGGAGCTCTCTGCCCTTTACTGATCCAGCCACGGGCCCATCAAGACTCACTCTCATTTCATCAGTCCATAAAACCTTAGAAAAATCAGTCTTGAGATATTTCTTGGCCCAGTCTTGACGTTTCAGCTTGTGTGTCTTGTTCAGTGGTGGTCGTTTTTCAGCCTTTCTTACCTTGGCCATGTCTCTGAGTATTGCACACCTTGTGCTTTTGGGCACTCCAGTGATGTTGCAGCTCTGAAATATGGCAAAACTGGTGGCATCTTGGCAGCTGCACGCTTGACTTTTCTCAGTTCATGGGCAGTTTATTTTGCGCTTTGGTTTTTCCACACGCTTCTTGCGACCCTGTTGACTATTTTAAATGAAACACTTGATTGTTCGATGATCACGCTTCAGAAGCTTGGCAATTTTAAGAGTGCTGCATCCCTCAGCAAGATATCTCACTCTTTTTGACTTTTCGGAGCCTGTCAAGTCCTTCTTTTGACCCATTTTGCCAAAGGAAAGGAAGTTGCCAAATAATTATGCACACCTGATATAGGGTGTTGATGTCATTAGACCACACCTCTTCTCATTACAGAGATGCACATCACCTAATATGCTTAATTGGTAGTAGGCTTTCAAGCCTATACAGCTTGGAGTAAGACAACATGCATAAAGAGGATGATGTGGTCAAAATACTCATTTGACTAATAATTCTGCACTGCCTGTATAATAAAATCAAAACAACAAAATCTCTGGCGCTTAGACTGCAGCTCTGCATAAGAAATTTGTCCAGAGGAGAACTGGTCGTGCCCAACTGAGCCTGGTTTCTCTCAAGGTTTTTTTTTCCTTCACTTTCGTCAATTGGTGAAGTTTGTTTCTCACCACAAGCTTGCTTGGTTGGGACTTGTGGAGCTGTGCATTGATGGATTTGCTCTTCAGTGTTTGAACTTTCAGCCGTGAAAATTAAACTGAACTTTAACTTTGAAAAATGGACTGACACAGTTTCAATTTACTAGAACTTCTATGTTAAGCGGCTTTGACACAATCAACATTGTTATTGAAATTAAACAAAAAAAATAATGAAACGGCATAAATTACTATCACAATTATCACCTCAGATCTATAATATATGATTCAGTGTAAAATGCTACCAATGTGAAAATGATAGTCAGAACTGTGACTGCAAACCAACAACATCAGTTACTGCAGCCTATGTACGTTTAATAATGTTAATTTAATTAATCTAATGCATTAATTCGTTTATAACCCTTACTATTACCAAGTGTAGTGGCTGATATTTAAATGAATGGCTGGTATTTAAATGGTTCTGTTGTGTCGTGTCATGTGTGGTGCAGACAGCCAAATAGCTTGTTGTTGAAATCTTGTTGCGTAGTGTGTAGTTAGGTCACCGTGTAAGGCCACATTTCCCGATTTTATGCCCACACAACAACA